>JAADYB010000815.1:0-12663 GCA_023338075.1 Phytopythium litorale | reverse complement strand
CGGCTCATGCGCCGCAACCCCGGTGGGTGGACACACCGCCTGCTGGTCAGCGCCAGGTGTGGATGGATGGAGCGCGGCCATTGCGGCTCGTGCATATTGGCTTTGCGTTTACGTTAGAATCGGCAGATCAGCGTCATGTGAACTAACGACCGTGGACAGCAAGGCGTCCGTCGAATCACTTGGTGTTTGTATGTGCTGCGCGTCCGTCTGGCAGCTTGGTGAGAAAACACGTGCCAAACAACCCACAGTCACTGGAGTCGCGTTTTCGCGCCGCACTTGGGGTTTGTATGCGGAATTCCGAACTCGCCGGCGCTCGGCTTTGTTTGGAGGAACTCTCTCCCGCAGACACACATCGGAACAATCGCATGGACAGCCCGCCCGCGTTTTGCAAATGGCAAATCTCCTCAATTGTGACACCTTCGAGCACACCTGTTGGCGTTGAACGTCGTTACCGCCGCCGCCGCCGCCGCCAGGGGTCGCGGCGCATTGTTCGCGCGGATATCACGGCCCGGACACGTCACTGGCTGGATGCCCTGCCACCCCAGAATCAATCCCACCGACTCGAATGAGATTGGTTGAGTGAAGGAATGAATGAATGAAGGTTCGCTGGCTTCCGGACTGCGACAGAATCAGAGCGCGACCTTTCGGACGTATCAGATCTGAGTTGAAGATAACTTCAACATGCGCGCGCGTCACATATTTGTGGCACTCCTTCGCGTTAGTGACTCTTCGGACTCCTTCTCCACCACACGTTCGCTGCTGATGCTGCAATGAGCTGGTGCAGCGCTCAAGCATTGCTGTCGGGTTTTCCAACGCGTTGTGACCCTCCTTCGACGATGGAATTTACCCTCCCGGCGTGAACAGAAGCACAATGCGCTATTTATGACTCCACCCGCAGCCCATCGAGCGGAGAAAGCGCGCTGTCCTTGGCGCTGTCGCCCCCACAACACCGCCGCCGATGCTATTTTTGCTTGGTGGCCGACGCCTGTTGACTCCTCTCGCGCGGACGTTTTGTGCTCCTCCTCGCTCGCAATCGCCCTCCGCGCGCGTCGTGACGATTGAATCGGCGGTGCTGCCTTGCCGCCGTGCCGCTTCCATCGCCTCCGCCATTGCAATAGCAGCGAGATCGCTGCAGACATCCGTGCGTGTGGTGTGGCGCTTCGACAGTCAGGGCCTCTGTCCGTCCGATGCGCGCGGCTCCTTGACTGCTACTGAAGGTATAACGCAGCACTACCAACGCTTCACACGCAGCGATGGGCGGTGGCGTGTCCAAGATCGAGTACGAGCGCGTGCGCAAGGAGCTGCTGCTGAAGGACCAGGTAATTCGAACGCTGCAGGAGCGACTAGACGAGAGCAATCGCACTGGAGGCGCCGGCAACACACGGCCGTCAGCCACCGCCACACGAGCAGGGAGGGTGGCTGCTGCAGCCGATGGAAATGAGGACGCAGGCTCCCCGGCAAACGATCCGAGTCCCACCACAGAAGGCAGGATTGAAGAGAGCGGGAAGGACGCGCGTCCGGCGCATCGAGACACCGGCATTCTCGTCCCGAGCGTCGCGGCCCCTAAGGTCTCGCGGCTGTCGTATGCCGTGACAACAGGCGCGTCGCCCCTGGCAAACTTCCGGCCCATGGACAGCGCGCTGATCGAAGTCGACGAGGAGCGTGACAGGATGGCGTCCGTGAAGTCCCTCCCGCCAATTTCCCCGGCTCGGACGTCGTTCGCTGGCGCTCGGCCGTCAATGGCAGTGATGAGACCCGCGAGACCAACGACCATCCTGACCGGAAGCGAGTTCACCTCCACCGTGTCGGAGGCGGCAGCCATGCAGAGCAGCGAGAGCAAGCCGACCGACGACGGCTCGTCCCCGCAGACGCCAATGGCTCGTCGCCGCGTCGAAGTCAGTGCCGAGGTGATCTCCAACAAGCAGATCTTGGCGGGGACGTCTCAACGCACAGTGCACCCGAAGGACGCGAACTCCAAGGCGTTGCTGCTGCAAGTCTTGCGCTCCAACGTGCTCTTCACGGGGCTCACTAGCGCCGAGATGGGCGACTGCCTCGACGCCTTTTTCCCCATGCAGGTGGCGCCAGGCGCCATCGTGATCCAGCAGGGAGACGTGGGAGACAACTTCTATACGATCGAGACGGGAGAGGTCGAGATCCTCGTCACCGCGGTCAACGGCTCGCCGCCCGTCCGCTACGGGTTCCTCTCCACGGGCATGGGCTTCGGCGAGCTCGCGCTGCTGTACAACATGCCACGCGCCGCCACGATCCGCGCCACAGCCGAGGCACCTGTGAGTCTGTGGGCACTGGAGCGCAACACATTCCGCGAGATCCTGGCCTCGCACAAGCTGAAGCGGCTGTACGAGACGCTGCGCGCGCTGCGGAACGTGTCGCTGCTCAACAAGCTCACGACGTCTGAGCTGCAGCGGATGGCGGCCGCCATGGAGTGGGAGGAGTACCCGGCGCACACGCCCGTGATCCGGCAGGGCGAGGTGGGCGAGCACTTTTTCGTCATTACGCGCGGAGAGTTCCTCGTGACACAGGTGGACGCCGACTCGGGCGAGGAGACCCGCATCCGCACCATGAAGGCCGGCGACCACTTCGGCGAGATGGCGCTGTTCAAGGACGAGGTGCGGTCCGCGACCTGCACGACCACGACACCCGCGCAATGTCTGACACTCGGGCGGGAGCACTTCATCGCCATGCTCGGCACGCTTGAGGAGCTGATGGACCGGGATCCGCCGCCGGCAGGAGACCGCAAGATGACGGACGGGAGAGTTGACACGACACACCAACGAACGAAGTCGGGCGAAGCGGGGCATGCGACGGCGACCATGTCGGCGATCCCGACGACGACGACATACGACGGGTCGTACAAGTACTACATGCAGATCCCCAAGGACGAGCTGGAGATCCTGCAAACGCTTGGGCGAGGCGCCTTCGGGCGAGTCAAGCTGGTGCGGCACATCCCGACGGGCAGCGCGTTCGCGCTCAAGTGTCTCGTCAAGTCGCGCATCGTGGAGAACAACCTGCGCGAGCACGTGCTGAACGAGAAGCGCGTCATGATGGAGCTGGACCACCCGTTCATCCTGCGGCTGCTGAGCACGTACAAGGACCGCAAGTACCTCTACTTCCTCGTCGAGCTCGCGCTGGGCGGCGAGCTGTTCACGTACCTGCGGCGCCGAGACCGGTTCGAGGAGCCCGTCGCGCGCTTCTACATCGCGAGCGTCGTGCTCGTCTTCCAGCACATGCACAGCAAGCGCATCGCGTACCGAGACCTCAAGCCCGAGAACATCCTGCTCGACACGGACGGGTTCATGAAACTCGCCGACTTCGGGCTCGCCAAGGTCGTCACGGACCGCACGTGGACGCTGTGCGGCACGCCCGACTACCTGGCGCCCGAGATCATCCTCAACAAGGGTCACGACAAGGCGGTCGACTACTGGTCTCTCGGCGTCCTCATCTTCGAGCTCATGACCGGCACGGCTCCCTTCTTCGCGCACGACCCGATGAACGTGTACGCGCTCATCATACAGGGCAGCGTGCGCTTCCCCAGTCACTTCGGGTGCGTCCGAGTCGTGTGATCCGTGGGGGACAGACCCTCTCTGACTGTGACTTGCTCCGTCGGTGTGTTGGTGTGTTGGCATGGGCAGGCGTGCGTGCGTGGACTTGATCCAGAAGCTGCTGAACCAGAACCCGGCGCGGCGGCTGGGCAACATGAAGCACGGCATCAAGGACATCATCAATCACAAGTGGTTCTCGGGCTTCCAGTGGGACGCGCTGGCCAGCAAGACCATGCGTCCGCCTATTGTGCCGCAGGTGCGCGACGCGCTCGACACGTCCAACTTCGACGACTTCCGCCACGAGGTCGAGGACCCAGTGCTCGACTGCGACTGGGACCCCGACTTCTAGCAAACTGACGCACTGATAAGCAATAGGAACGTGCATGTCGGTTCGAGTTGAGCTTGTTCATGGCGTCTATTCGTGCCTCCAATACGGTTGAGAGTGTGCTACTCGCCATCGTCGGCGCCTGGCAGCTTGCCGACCGCGAGCTTGCGGTACTTGTCGATCAGCTGCGCGGTACTCTGGTCGGTCGGCGGCAGGAACTGCGGCGGCCGGCGCTCCTTCTTCGGGTTGAAGACCACGTTCTCGTACTTGCGCTCGAGCTCCTGCAGCTCCTGCTGCTTGCGTCGCTGCTCCCGTCGCACCCGCCGGCGTCTCCGTCGCTGACCCGCGTCTTCGTCCTGATGCTCATCATCTCCATCGTCCTTGTCGTCCTTGTCGTCCTCGTCGCTTTCGCTGCCAAACTGCAGACTCGTAGGCCCAACGCTGCTGCTTGCGCTGCGATCGGAGGCTTTAGGAGGCGCCAGGAGCTGCGCGAGCGCCATGACGCTCATCCCCGTCTTGATCGGCGTCGACAACGCGGACGAGCGGCGCGAGGACACGGAGTCGCAGGACCGCGAGGATGACGGGGACGGCGACGCACTGCCTTTGACGCCGCCGGGGCCGCTGATGGAGTCCGTCAGCCGGTCGTACATGCGGCCGCCCGACTAGATGGGAAGCATCGACGATCCGTCAGAGCAGAGCAACAGCTGGAGCGCGATGGCGACGATGCGTACGCCTGGTCGGTGGCCGAAGGTGACGGTCTGCTTGGTTAGGTGCACTCTGGACCCGTGTGGTCAGCTTCACATGCGCGGAACACAGCAAGAGGTCGGTAGAGAAAGCGGTCGCACCCGTATTGCTCGTGAGCTGGTGGCAGCGCCACGGATGTGTTGGTGTTGCCGCCGGCTTTGAGGTTGCTCCGCAGGTTGCTCGGGTCGACGCTGAACACGGTCGGGGACGAGAACTGCGCCACTGGTGGCTCGTAGCTGGGCGCCGGCCGCTTGGCCGAGAACTCGGCGCGCGCACGCGGCGACACGCCGGAGCTCGCGATCCGGTCCGTCACCTGGTTGGCGAACTGCAGTCCGCCGCGTCAGACGTCCGACGCAATAACAGAGCGAGAGAGGAAGGAAGACAAGACGCACGCTCGAGTAGTTGCGCGGGTTCTCGCGCACGATCGACGGCTTGTCGAGCGCAACGGCGTAGAACCGAGGGTTCTACTCACCGCCGCCACCACGGTGTCAGTGTTGTTGGAGGAAGGGAACATGCTAGGTGAAGATCGAGAAGCAGTCGTGGCCGCACCTTGTTGAGGTTCATGCGCTCGTACTCGTCGGCGAGCTGTCGCTCCATGCAGAACGGGTTGGCATCCACGTCGACCACAGGCACGCGCAGGCGCTTTTTGGCCAGCTGCGTCGCGGTCGGCGCGTCCGCGTCCCCGCAGTCGTGCTCGCGGTGGAACCGGCGCAGCTCGCGCAGCATCTCGCGCTCGCGGCGCGCCTCGGACGGCGACAGCGGCTGGCGCGCCATACCCCCTCTCTCGCTTCGCGTCTCGGACAGCTCCCAGCCGGTGATGGAGATCGAACGACGCCGTCGATACGGTCAACAGGATGGTGATTGCCGCAGAGGCTGGACGCGGTTCAACCAGGCCTGTCCTCACAGCACCGAGACTATCGTTCCGACCCGGAGCGCTCTATATTTAGTCTCGATCGGCATACTTCGGCTCGGGGGCCCCTTCCACGACGTGGAAATCGCATCTGGACGTCACCGTGGACTCGAATGGCAAGGCTTCGAGTCTCACGGAGCGTCGGCGACGTCACGACCGCCAGGACTTGCCATTGGCGGCGTCGGGGCGGTCTCCGATGGCGGAGCAGCTCCGCGTGGAGTGCTCTGGATTCCTGGGCTCCGGGCGGCCGCAGGAGGCCAGAGGGATCAGATGTTTGGGAGATTGGAGACCCAAAGCGTCCGGTCGCCGCACGGGCTCACGATAGGATAGGGACGGGTGGCCGCTGCTTGGGGGTGCCTGACGCCAGCGAGATATGTGTCGGGACGACTGGATCGAGATGCGGATCGTCCGCCGAAGTTTACCGTCCACGATCCGCGCGCGGACAGCAGGGCGTCTGGAAAACAGTCGAATTGGAGAAATACAGTCGAATCGCCCCGCGCTTCAACGTGTGCAGGCAAAAAGGCCATGATTTCCCTGCGCATTGACGTGGCAGAAACCGCGACGTTCACTCTTGCAACGCAGTGGGACGTTCTATTGAAACGACCGTCACTCTCGATCAAGAGAGTCCACTGTATTTGCGGACCCAGCAATGTACGGTATACAGCGGGTGACAATCCTCGCTCTCTTCGGAAAGACATGCACTTTTGAAGGAGCAGCGGATCCATCTGCTCCAATTTGGATGGCGCTCGTGTCATGGCGTGCGTCAAAACACGCGCTTCCTGGCGCGCAGACGGTTGCATTTGGCGCCCCACAAATAGTCATAACTCCCGAAAAGGTCCAAATACCCGCTCGAGTGATGGTCATGATATCATTTTCCCAAGGTTCGACGCGGCAGACAGGTAGGCAGTGCAGAAACGGTCCAGAAGGCTTCGGGGAGACGGTAACTGCTCGAGAACGCGATGGGCACCTGAACGTTGTAGTATGTGATTATAGAGGTAATGAGACTTGATATCCGCTTTGCTGATTGCAGAAATCGGCCGCCGCGGTCCAAATCGCGAAACACGCAAAATCGCCGAATGCCCAATTCACCTTGGGCGTTCGGCGAACCCACTTGCGAAGTCGCATTGGCTCCAGTAAAAACACGCGCCGACTGCCGTATTGCTCGATATATCTGTTTCCGGAGCGATATAAAGCGCGGTGGCGCGGCCGAGGAAGGTGTGAGCAGTATCTTGATGCACAGTGCGGATCCATTCGGGGGCCGCGAAAAAATTCGGTGCGATCTCTCTGCTCCGAGCCAAGCCGAGCCAAACCGAGCCAAACCGAGCCGAGCCAAGCCGATACGTCCACCTGCCCGCAGTATACTGAGCGCCATATCTTTCGCGAGGAGAGGGGGATCCGCGTCCGGTCCCAAAACCTCCCATCCTCTATACCTCGAATCAAAAAGAAGGAAAAAAGGTGCGGACCCCCCACCAGCCGGCCGAGCACTTGATGTCTGTATACTTGCAGCCAGCTCGGAGCCGGCTGCGCGGCCCCCAAAAGCCCACGGCGACCACGAGAACACCTGTTTCCCCCTTGCCACAAGCGGAATTGAGCTGCCGCCCGCACCTACACTCCCGTCTCGGCCGGCCCCGCCCCGGCCCCGATCGATCCGCCGCGTCCGGCCCGTCCGCAGCGCGAGCCCCCCTCCCTCCCGTCCGCACTCGTCCGTCCGCACCCGTCCGTCCGCATGCACGCCGCGGCGCCCGCCGTGCTCTCGCGCGGCCTGCAGCTCGAGGCCGCGGTTGACCGGCTGCCAGACTGGTACTTCACCCCGCGGCCGGCCCCGCCCGCGTCTCGGACTCAGACTCAGACGGCGGCCCATGCGGACGCCACCTCGCACTTCGAGCTGAGCGAGCTGGACGAGCTGGACGCCGACTTCCGCGCCTGCTACGGCGACGCCGGCGGCCGCGCGCAGTACGACGACCTCGAGTTCGGCCGGCGCGCGCCGGAGGAGGCGCTGGGCCGCGTGGACGAGCTCTCGGGCGGCTCGGAGCCGCGGCCGGCGGCGGCCTCGGCCTTCCGCGCGCCGCACCCGGAGGCTGCGCTGCTGGCCAGCCTCACGCTCGACCTGCTCGTCAAGCAGCAGCGCGAGGCCGAGCGCCGGATCCATGCGCAGCAGGCGGCCGCGCGGGCTGCGAGCGACGCGTCCAGCAGCCGCAACCAGAGCCTGGACGGCGAAGGCGCCGCGCTGGACGCAGACGAGCAGCAGCAGCAGCAAGACGAGGAGGAGAACCACGAAGAAGACGACCTGCTGGCCGGCAAGACGCTACGCGCGGCCGCGGGCCCGGAGCAGCAGCCGAACGTGCGCAGCGCGTCCAGCCGGCGGTCCACGGACTCGTCCTCGGGCTCCTACGCCGACCTGCGCATCTCGGGCTTCTCGATGCGCGCGAGGGAGAAGAGCGTCATGTACCACGTCGACGTGCTGCACAGCGAGTCGCAGCTGCAGACGTACACGATCCGCCGCAGCTACTCGGACTTCAAGGACCTGCACGCGCAGCTGGACGAGATCCTGGCCGCGCGCCAGCAGTACTACCGCAGCCGCGCGCTCTCCCGCCAGGCGCGCCAGGACCGCGAGCGAGCGGCGGCCGCCGGGGCCAGCTCGGGTGCCAGCTCGCTCGCCTCCTTGTCGGCCGCCAACCAGGCGGGCGAGGAGGCGCAGGAGCGCGCCATCATGGCCTTCTCGCTGCCGACGCTTCCCCACGCTGGACTGCTCTCCTTCTGGAAGCGCCACGACCGCGCGCACCTGCAGAGCCGCTGCCAGAGCTTCCAGGAGCTGCTGCACGCCGTGCTCTCCCAGCCCTTCCTGCGCGAGTCGTTCGCCATGCAGAAGTTCCTCAGCGTCGCCCCCTGCGCCATCCGCGAGCGCGGGTCCTCGTACGTCTCGCTCTGCGAGTACAGCGTGCCGCAACTCGACCGGCAGGAGGAGCACCGCGAGCGCCGCCGCCGCGCGCAGCAGTACCGCCGCAACAGCAGCGCCAGCGCCCACGCGTCCATGCTCGTCGAGTACTGAGAGCGGAGTGATGCCAAGCTACGCCACGCCACGCCACGCCACCCCACCCTCGCCTCGGCCGTCCGGCGTCGCCGCAGTGTACTTGTAGGCGTCGTGTGAATAATGAGCGCGCGCGACGGACCGCGCCGAGGCGGAGAGCACCCCGAGCAAGAGCAGACGTACAAGAGGGGAGATGGAGAAGATGGAGAAGGAGACGCTGCCGTGGGGGCGAGCGAGCCCGGCGTCCGCCCTCCCGCAGGAGGCGCGCGCTCGCCCCCGAGTATTGTCTATAATATAAAGGGTCTTCGCGCCCGTTTTGGCTGAAACGCAGACGCACTAGAGCCTCGCCGAGAGACGCTCGACGGCGTGACACGTGGTGAAGAGAGTGACAAGAGGGCGGAGGCGACCACAGCGCGAGGAGGAGCCGTCGTCGGCCTCGAAGTCGTCGCGGAAGCAGCGGCAGCGGCGGCGAGAGGCAGGAGAAGGCAAGCAGAGAAGTTGGCTTGCGGACCTTGTTCGTCTCGCTAGTCGCCAGTAGTTCCTGTTGCATCTGATAATCTCGCCAGTCGTCCGTTATCTTATTCGAGTGTGCGTCCGATGCGTCATGCCACCTCTCTCAGGCGAACCCGCCCGAGGCCTCGTGCTCCAGCAGCTGCTTGGAGGCGGCCAGGTAGGCCCTGGAGAACTCCTTAGCGCGCGAGTCTGGCGCGCGCAGTGAGAGGCGGTTGCCTGCACGGGCTTCACACTCGGCGGTCGCGAGTTCGTGCAGTAGCTTGGCCATGGCGAGCGTCTGCTCGGCGCTCTCGAGCCGCGCGGGCTCAGCGGGCTGCCCGACCACGAGCGACACGACCTGCCCGCCGTTGATGAGCCCGCCGTTGCGCGTCAGCTGCTCTGCGAACGGGTTCACGCCAAACGTGTCGACGGCTGCGGCGGCCGCCGACGTCATGAACGCCGGCGCGCGGAAGAACGGAGACGCGCTCTTGGCCGGGGAGGCGGACGGCGACGCAGGCGAGGAGGAGGCGCGAGCACTAGTGGACGCGGATGCGTTGCTGACGCGCAGGATGCTCATGAGCGCGTCGAAGCGGAACGGAGTCGCGCTCATGTAGTCGAACAGCGAGTTTGTCGGCACCACGACAGGAGACGAAGGTGTCGCCTGCTCGTGCCAAGAACGCCAGTGTCAGTCATGCGGGCACCTCGAGCGACGCCAACGCGCCTGACTAGCCAACTAACCCACCTGGGGGAGCACGTGCAGGTCGAACAGGACGAGCTGCGCGAGCTCAGACGCGTACTGCGGGAGCAGCTTGCGGTGGTGCGCCTTGCCCAAGAACGTGAGCGCCGAGCTGCGCGCGATGAGCCCAGCCAGCGCCTCGTGCAGCACCCGCGTGACGGCCTTGTGGTCCAGGAACTCGGTCTCTGCCAGCCCGATGGACTCGAGCACAGACTCGAAAACTCTGGGCGGCAGCAGTGGCGACAGCGAGCCGTCGGTCTGTTCATAGCTGCCGCTCACTCCTGCAACGTCCTCGGGGTAAACACCGCCACGAAGGAGCGACGCGAACGGAACTCGAGTCGGCGACTTGGCCGTCGAGAATAGCGGCGGCGGCTTCAATGGCGACTTCTTGCTGGGAGACGAGGGCACTGGCGACGTCGGCGTGTCAAAGCGAAGCGCGTAGGGAGACGACGGCACTCGTGACGCCGCGGACAGCGGCGAGCCTGGAGCTGTGCGGGTCGTAGTGGGCCCGGCTTTCGAAGGCAAGCTAGCGCCGACGATGTCCTTAACGGCCCGCCCCACGAGCTTGCGCTTGTGCACGTGGATGTGGTTTTTGCCGGCCCCCAACGTCTTCTTCATGCGCGAGCAGGTGTTCTCGAGCAGCGCGTTGGACGTCCGCAGGCCGTCGCACAGGTCCATAATATCGGCGCGCACGCGTCCGCGCTCTTCGAGGCTCTCGGCACCGATGATGTTGACTTGCTTGTCCACAAGCAGCGCGAACCCGTGGATGGCGTCGCGCAGGCGCTTAACCGCCTTGTCGATCACCGCCAGCTCAGTCGAAGTGAAGTCCACGAGCTGTAGCGCTTCGATCAGGATGGCGTTCACACGCCGGTCTTGCAGCGGAGAGAATTTCTTGAGCAGTGGAGATCGCGGTGAGCGAGAGGATGCCACGGATGTTGCAGCAGCGCGGGGGTGCGGCGAGGTCGGAGATGGAGTAGACTCCTCCTCCTCGTAGCCATCGCAGAACTGTACGCGACGCGGTGGTCTCGATGAAGTACTCGACTCACAAGCCTCCTGTTCATCCTCTTCCTCTTCCCCTGCGTCGTTGTCGCAATCTTCAAGATCTTCACTTTGTTCCTCGTCGTCGTACGCCTCGTCTTGCTCTTCGTTTACACCGGTGCCTCCAGTGCCGAGGAAGGCGAACTTGTCTTCTTCGTCCGCGAACGAGATGCTGCGTCGCTCCGGCGCCTTGACGGAGTGGTCGACGACGTCGTGGGCCGTCACTGCGTCCATGCTGCCGCTGTCGTTTGCATCCGACGGCCAGCAGCCAGCACCAAGGACAGAGTGGAGATGTCTGAAGCAGGAGCGAACGTGACAAGGAATGAGTGGTCGATTCGCTTCACTGGTCTATTTTTGACGCATGCTTTGCCGACTGAAGACCTTAGACATCTTCAGAAATCGTTGGCTGTGAGTTTTGAGGGCATGCTCAGATGTCCAAGTCGTCGTCCAAGTCGTCGTCGTCCCAGTCCGGGTCATCTTCGTCAATGAAGAACAGGTTTGCCCCGCTAGTGTTCGCGGAAGCAGATCCCTCCGTAGAGACTTGCTGGCCCTGGTGCATGTACGGGAGCTGCACCTTGCTCTTGGCGGTCTGCTCCTCGGCACTCATGAACAGATTGAAGCTCACGTCTTCTTGCGGAACCGGCAGTGGGATCGCTGAGAGAGTTGGTGGCGCTTGAATGGATGAGCGTGCCGTTGTCGTCGACGACCCCGTCGGCTTCCCCGAGGGGTTCGGGGTCGAAGTCGCCGCTTGCTTTGATGCAGACGACTGGGTGGCTGGTGTCGAGCTGTCCGAGTAGATCACCGCACCGTTGCTGACGCGAAAGATTTCGATGCTCTCGCTCACTCGCGCGTTCTACAAGTTGATGAACCCGTCAGGAAGCATGCCAGCGCTCAAGATCCCGCCAACACATGTCTTCCTCACCTTCTTGAGTCGTACAAGCTGCACGAGTCCGTCCATGTCCTTGGGGATCTCGCGCTGCCTCTCCTTCGCCAGGACAGGGTAGGCACTGAGCGAGGCCCGGGTCTCTACCAAAACGAGCGCGGTCGCTGCGTTCGCAAGCGCTTGTGCTGTCGCCTGAAGCTCCACACTGGCGTCAATTCTCGCGATCACCGACCCAACCAGCGGGTTAGCGCGCAGCTTCTTGAGGAAGAGCAGGACTTGGACGAGCGAGTGGCTCTGTAGGAGCACATTAAGCGCGTCGATGGCGACGACAAGTGGACGGGATGACAGCGCTGGGCTCGCTTGGCTGGATCCTGCTTCGTATCCACTTGTGAACGCGCAGACGTCGTGCGCCACCTTGTCGATCAGCAGAGACGCGCAGCTCTCGTCCAGAAGACCACGGAAGACCGACACGTCGCTCGAGTAGTCCAGGACTTTGAGCTTGCCGGCGAGCGCGCTGTTTGCTTGAGGATCGACGCGCAGAGCGTCCTGAAGCCGTAAAGACGTCGCTCAGACGCTGTCTAAACGGCGAATCCAATCCGATCCATGGCGTACCAGTGAGATCAGCAGCACCTTGGCCGTCTTTTTGCACTCGGCCACCTGTCACACCACGGCAAGCGACAGCACGCGTCAACGCAGCCACCAGGACGTTCTTCATCTCTTCCCTCCTCCCTACCATTGCCAAGACGGACGCCAGGACCGCACGGGAGGCGCCGGACGCGCCGCGATGCTCCTGCACCAGCGTGAGCTCGCTCCGACCCGCTGTGGACCACACGGAGGCGTCCTCGGTCCGCGAGTCCGCCGTGACGCACCGCTGCGAGAAGAAGGCATCCATCGCGGGCGAGAGAGATGGCTCCACACCAGCACAAGCGCTTCACACTCGCCTCTTG
>JAADYB010000814.1:0-12680 GCA_023338075.1 Phytopythium litorale | reverse complement strand
AGGACTGAGCGGCAAGGAGTCGGCGAGCAGGATGGCGCCGAGGCACGGCAGTGGCGTGACGAGCAGAATGGCGGCGGTCCGGAGAGGTCTGCTGCCGTTGTTGTCGCAGTACTGGCTGAGCGCACGCAGCCGCTGGATCGAATATCGCCCGTGTAGCTCCACCTGGACGGCCTCCCACGCACGGGAGAAGGAGTGCAGCAACCGACGGACTGCCATGGCGTAGTGGTGCTCAACTGTCTTGGCCGTGGTGGGGGCGACCGGAGTGTGATGAGAGCGATCAGATCACCTGTTCTCAATGGCTTGGACATTTCTGAAACAGCGTGCTCAAAATAGACGTTGTGGCTCTTGTTCAACCTGTTGATTCAGCTGTCAGATCTCATACATGTGGATTCAACCAGTTCAGGTTTGTGGCGTCCACGAAACCAAAAAGAAACTCAACAGTTAAGTGTCCGAGCCGCCCTCCAAGCACACTGAAAAATATCTACTGCTCGAGGCTCGCTTCGATGCCTCGGCTGGTTCCGTTTGCTCATCCGATCTTCTGCGGGTTCGCTTGGTCCGACTTCAACAGCGCAGGAGCGTGAGGCAGGAACAGCAGTCGCCGCAGGTCGTCCGTCGAGCCCTGCGTGTTGTCTCCGTGTGTCTCCCACACCCGCGACGCAACCAGCAAGCTCGAGATGGCGCCGCCGCTGCCTGGGTTCGACGACAGCACCGACAAGAATCTCGCTGCGTACGCTTTCGTCATCGTGCTCTCGCCGATCTTGGACTTCGGAACCAATGTGGAAAGCAAATTCAGCAACGCCGCCGCCAGCTGCGAGCTTACCGCAGCCTTGGCAAACTGCGTTGCCGCTTGTGTGTGGCGCTTGAGAGGGATCATGTGCAGGCACAACAGCAGCTGCACCTCCGTTGGTTCGCCCATCCACACATGTGGTAGCAGTCCCGCCAGGCTCACCGGGTCCATGCCCTTGACGAGATTGTCGATGCACGCAGGAATCAGGCACAAATTGCCCAGCAACTGCAGCGTCATCCGTCCAAGCTGACCTTCGGTCGTGGCATCCGCGCGTGACAGGTTCTTGTACACGACCTGGAACATGCTCTTGATGAAAGGCGGCGCCGCCGTCGCAAGCGCATCGACGCACTTGCCACTAAACGACAAGATGTGGACACACTCAATGCACCGCAGCTGCAGCAATGGAGCGCATGCGAACGAGAACCCCTGGGGCTGCGCCTCGTGGTCCAGTACAAACAGCAGCGTCAAGATCCCATCGGCTTGCACGATCTGCACGTCCATGTCGGGTGTGAACTGCAGCAGGTGGCGGATGGCTGTGGCGACTGGCAGCAAACGCTGCAGTAAGATGGCTTCGAGCGCTTGAGGCTGTGCACGCACACCCGTGACGTCGTGGGACAGAGCTGCCACCAACCCATGCATCACGTGTCCGCTCACTGTCCGCGACAAGGGTGCCGGCGCAGACCCCTTCTTCGGCGTCGGTTTCTTCCAGGACAAAGACGTCCTCTCAACCGCAATGTCCGGGTTCTTCGTCCCCGCGATCTGCGCGAGGATCCCGTCCTTGGGGTTCTCGTTGAAGAAGTTGACGTAAATGCCCGCAACACACAGCTCCTCCTTCTGGGCGGCATACATGAAGTAGGGTGGCAACTCGAACACTTCATGCGAGCTGTTGCCCTTCCGGTCGAGCGACGCGTGGAACTGAACAGCCTGGTGAGCAATGAGGATGAGCTCTTTGCGCATGGGCTCTGTCCACATGACGTGAGGCTCTCGGACTTCGCTTGCCAGAACATCCAACAGCTTGGACGGACCAGCCTTTCGCAGAATGTCGATCAGCGCCGGCGTGAATACGCTTTCGATCGTGGACTGCATGCGATTGACGAACACCGCGATCGTTTCCTCGCGCGCGGTAGCTTCCAAGATGCGAGCAAGCGCCTTCGCCGCCCCGATGCAAATCCGCTGTGACTCGCCGCTAGCATCATCCGCGCCACCGCTGTGGTGCGTGAAGAGCAGCAACGTCAAGTACCAGATGATACCGTGCTCCGCCAACTGCAGCAGCAGCACTTCTGCCATCTCGCCCGAGCTTCCCGCCATTTCGTAGACAATCTGCAGCGACAAATCCGTCGCGAGGTGGTCGTTCTCTTGCAACAAAAACCGCGTCAGGCACGGCAACAGATCGAGCGACTGCGCCGCAGCCGATACTTTTCCGTTGGGCTGGTTCAGCACATTCACAAGCGCCTCGAGCACCCAGTGGGTTGCGATCTGGGGATCGAATCCGTCGACTTCACGCAGCGAGTCATGATTGTGGAACAGCAGCTGGAGCGAGGAGCACAACACGCGCAGTCCGAGGCCTGAACTGCTCTCATGCGCGTTCTCATCCGAGATGCTGACGGCCAGGTTGATAGCTCGAATCGCGCTGCCAAACGCGTTCACATACCCGCTCTTCTTCTTGACGAGTGTGGTAACATCAAGCAGGGTCGAGGCTGCACCATGGCCGCGTGCGGAGTCCCTTAGCTCAGTGATGCACCGGTCAAGCGCCTCGAGGATGTATGAGAAGCTGCGCAGGTTGGTGATACTGGGCGATTCGGGGAACCGGCGCAATAGCAGGGCAGTCGCATCCAGAAGCTGCACGGCATCGTGCACGGACAGCAGCTTTGTCGTTAGGCCCTCGCTCGCCGTGGCGCCACGCTGCGTCAACAACGACCCGGGCTGAACCCAGCGATAGATCGAGTCCATGAGCGCCTGCAAGAACGCGGCCTCGTCGTTGATCGGCCACCCTGGGTAGTTCTTCTCGTCCAAGAGGTTGTGGAGGTAGTACTGGTAGCACTGAAGCGCGTGCACCTCGCGCGGGTACTGAATCAGCGCGATGCATGTCTCGTGGTCTGAGCCTTCGTTGTCAGGAATGTAGAACATCCCGCTTGTGTCCGTGTGGTGCTCCATGAACTTCTCAATGTAGCTCACCATCTGGCTGCGCATCTTCGCGTTCCACACGACCTCCGGGTTGTTCGAGTCCGAGAAAAGCGCGTTGGCGAACCGTCGAGGTCCATGGCGGAGCAGCTGCGCCACCATCGACACTGGGAGCAAACGCACCAGCCAGCTCTTCAGGCATATCCGCGTCAATGGGTCCGGAGAGAAGATGCCCTTCTTGTTCTCACCGCCCTGCTTCTCGTCGATCAAATGAGGGACGTCCAGTCGCGACTGGCGGAGGTGGATGTGCGAAATCAGCCTCGCCGCAACTGTCATCTCGTCCACATCTTGCGCGAAGCGAAGCAGGTAATAGAAGAGTCCAGTAGCGTGCAGGCTCGGGATGACCGACTCGTTGTGGCGAACGAGCAGGCGAACGAGGCCAAGACACTTCTTGAACACAATACGGTTCGGGCTGTCCAGCAGTCCAACCAAGAAGCGCAGCGTCTCGTCCGCGCACAGCTTTTGCTTGATCCAGCTCACCGGGCTCACACCCGATCCTTCGAAGTGTGTCAGCCGGCCATACTTCGGGAACCGAACATCTTGCTGAAGGGTGCCTTCGTCTTCCGCCGTGTGGCAGTCAATGAGTCGGCTGAGCACGCTCAGACAAGTCTGAACAATCATCGACGGACTCATCGCGCCGCAGTGCTCCGCGACAATAGTTGTCAGCTTCGATTCTTCTTCCAGCAGTACGTCATGGCTGTCAACCACACCAGTTGGTGACCCAATGGCGTTCGATGAGATCGAACTCTCCAGCCCGGATTCCTCGAGCGCGTCGATCGTGCGCTTCGCGATATCTCGATCGTCGTCGATGTCTTCCTCGTGATCTTCGACATATTCCTCGCCATCGTCGTAGTCATCTTCGTTTGTTCCGTACTCGTCGCCGTCTTCGTAGTCTTCTTCTGACTCTTCCAGTTGTGCTTGCACATCGACTGGGGTCTCGGTGACGTACTCCTTTTCGGCATCATTGGGGCCCTGTTGCGCCACGAGCGGCTTCACCTCGCGAAGCAAGTCCAGAATCATATCGACGTTTCTCTCGTCGCGAAGAAACCTGGACACGTTGAGTGCGCTCGATAGCACACGATCCAGGAAAAGGATAATGTTGCCTCGAACGACCAGTGGCCACCGTCGATCATCGCCATCCTTACTCTTGATCATGCTCACTCGCACGAAGTGGTTCAAGAACATGAGCGAGCTAAGCTCGTTGAAGTGGCGCTCGTACACTTGGATCATCACCTTCAGCACTAGCAGTCTGATGTCGGACTGGTCGATGTCGCTCAGGGAATAACTTGCCGAAAGCGAGCCAGGCACAGAGCGATCGCTCTGCAGGTTTTCGTCTTCTGCGAGCAGCCGGTAGTACAGGAGGCTCATGAACTTATCCGCGCCGTCGATGTCTTCGACCAAGACCCCGCGATCGTTCAGCAGGTGGGTCAGATAGTAGGCGCCAACCTTCACTTCGCCCTTCAGGCAGTCGTAGTCAACGTGAAACTCGTTCGCATTCCACGAGACGAACCAACGAGGCAGCTTCTTCGCTCGTTTCTTCTTCTTCTTCGTCAGACGGTGGCCCAGCTCGTCATCCCCGTTGAAAGCGTCGGGTTCGCCCTGCTTGTCCGGATAGTCGAGCCGCAAACTGTTCGAGCGCGACACGAGGCCGTTCTCATCCGTGAAATTGTCGTCGCTGTCATAATCGGCATCTGCTTCACCGTCGCTATCAGCAACGTCCGATGTGTCCGGGTTGAGCAAGAATGAGAGCGGCATGAACCTCGCGAAGCGGTTCGAGGACGACACCGTGCCCTTTGCCACCTCAAGCGCCAGCCGAGACTCTCCACCGTTTTGGAGAAAGTCGAACAGAAATGGCGCGAAGCTCTCGTGTTGGTCGCCACCACCCCGCTCGAGCTGCGAGCCGTCAAAATCCGTGGCAGGCGAGTCGTGGGCAAGAGGGTCAGTGTACAGGTAGCACTGATACTTCAGCCGGTACAAGTCCAGACCGCTGATCTCCGCTTCCAACTTGCGAATGAGCTCTTGGATCGTGTGGGGACCCCAGACAAGGTCTTTGGTTGCGGATGACTTCGCCAACCGGTCGAAAAACTCGGGTAGCAGCACGACGCACTTGGCGTTCTTCACTAGCCTCGAACGCGTGTTGATCCCGTAGGTCAGCTTGCTCCGCGCGCTGTCCGAGCTCGCATCCTTCCTGCCGCTGCGCTGAGACGACGACGCGATGTCTGGATTTGTCGTCGGAAGCCGGCGACCGAACTCGTCGTACTCGAGCTGGCTGACTTTCATGTCATCCAGCAGCGCATGCGGGAAAATGTTGCGAACCACGTAGGACGACCGCGAGTTTTCGTGCGTCAGCAAAGCGACGAGCTGGGACGAGATCCGTCGCTGCGCCTTGTCTTGTGCGAACAGCGAGAGGTACAGTTGCCACAGCAACGCCCCGTGCTTTCTGGCAAAGTCTTGAATCACCTCCACCAGCTCGGACGGCTGTTCCAGAACGTGGACTTTGACCAGGACAGACGAACACTTGGCAATCGAGAAGCTCAGCGACCGATTGAACAGGAAGAGCGCGTGGTGCCGCATGAAGTCGTCGACGCGCATGGCACGAAGCAGCTCGCGAGCGACTCGCTCCGGGGTCGACTTCTTCCCGCTTGACAAGCACACTTCGAGTGTCTGGAGGACGAGCGCGATCACCAAGTAGTCGAGACCAAGCTGCGAGTACGCAATGGCATTCGCCATGCTTCGCTCAACGTTCGAGGTTGCGACGCCTCGGTCCACCCCATTCGTTGGTTTGCTTCGCAACCAGTGCAACGACAGCTCGCTGGCGCGGTTGCAATTCGCGAGATCGAATGCACGCGCGACGAACAGCTTTCCGTGGTACTTGGTGAAGACCGCGCGCCGATTCGCGGTCTCCGACTTCATGCTTCGCGTGTCCGAGTAGTTGATGACCATGTACTTAATCACGCACGCGGCCGCGAAGCTTACTTCGTCGAGTGGGGAATGCAGCAACTCCATGACGACCTCGATGCTGTTCTTGTACTGCGAGCTCGGTACTTCCTCGAAAACCCCGCGTGTGCACAGCAGTCGCTGGATCGCCAGCAGCAGTGCGACCTGGAACTCCGTTGTTGGAATCGGCGAGTCCGTGTTGGACACACTGTTCAGCTGGGACACCGAGTAGTCCTTCAGGTTTTCCAGCAGCTTCATCAGACTGGCAAACGCGCGGCGATCTCGCTGTCGTAGGCCGCCGAGCGGGATATTGCGATTGAACTGCTCTAGCTGGCGGAAGATCACCTCCATACTCTCCTTCGTGACCAGGTTCGGGATCAGGTTCAGGTTCACAAGCTTCCGTAGCAGAATGTCTTCCCATTCCGGGTGGATCTCCGTGCCCCACGTTCCCTCCTTGCACGCGATCTGCGTCTCTTCGGTGGACCACGGCACGTGCAGCTTGTTCAGGCGGCACATCTCGATCATGTTGCAGAGGAACAGGTTGCGTGCTTCTTTCGGCTTCAAAATGGTGGTCGACCCCGCAACCTTGAGCCAGTTGGGCACGTCGACGTGGCCACCAATGTCCCCGATCTGCTGGCGCAGCTCATGCTCGTGGAGCAGCGTCGCTCGCTTCAGGCCAAGACCGACTTCCTTGTCCCTCTGACTCACTGTAGCGCTCAAGCAGACGTAGCGCCGCGTCAGGCCGTGCTTGAGCTCCAAAGCGAACTTCCCGCTGGCGCCTTCCGACTCCGGGGAGTTCGGGTCCAGCTGCGAGGACGACATCGACGGGTAGATGACGACATTGAAAATGTCGCTCAGGTTGACGGTCGCGAGCGTACGGCGCGTTACCGGGTCGCGCTCAATGATGGCCGACGAGGTGAGCCCAAGCAATCGGTACTGCAGCCTGTCGGCGCGGTTCTTGGTGATCTTGAAGACCGGGATCTCGAACGACACGGGCTGCACAATGTCCCGCGTGGTCGTCAGCCCGTCGAACTCGAGCGCGTCCGCCACCTCCTCCACGAACAGGGTCACGTTGAGCCACGAGCGCAGATTGTTCGAGATGGCCTGGATGAACGGCTCGCGGCTGTCGCACCAGTAGCGGTGCACGCGGTTGTTCTCGTAGTAGATGACCAGCTCGTTCGAGTTGGACGTGATGCGCTGGATCTTGACGATGTCGATGAGCAGGATGGACGACCGCGTCGAGCGCGTCTGCAGGTCCAAGCGGTCCAAGCTCGCGGCGCGCACGGCCAGCAGCACCTCCGCCTTGACCGGGTTGTCGAACGTGCTGCGCGAGGAGCTGAGCTTGAGCATCGCGAACGACTTGCCGCACAGCTGGAAGAGGCTGTCGAAGTACATGCCGCTCGTGTTGGCGCCCATGCCACCCGCCGCCGGGCCCGCCTGGCCGCCGCGCGCCGGTCCGTAGTCCATCCCGTTGCCGCTGCTCATGCTGCCGCCGATGGCCGCGAGCGCGCCGGCCGTGGCGGCGTCGAACCCGTCCCTCCGGAAGGACGACGCGCGCTCGCGCAGCTGGTAGTAGGCGGACAGCAGGTGTTGGCGCGTGCGGCACGTGTACGTTTCCTTGAGGCTCTTGCCGATGTAGATGGTGAACGCGCGGTCGGCGTTGTGGCCGCCGCCGTCCGAGGCAACCGTGATCTCCTTGATGTTGTCGTACGCGTAGCGCTCCTTGACCTCCTCCGTGTACGGGTCCACGATCGTCAGGTGGTTCGCGCTGAGCACCATGATGCGCTTGACCGACCGCAGGAAGCCCACGCGCGTGACGAAGAAGCGCGCCGCGTAGATGACGCCGGCATAGCGGTTGGCCGGGACCTCGGCGCCCTCGAGATCCTCGTCGCCCTCCTCCGACTCGCCGCCCGTGGACGACAGCGCGCCGCCGCCGACAGCCGTCTCCACGTCCACGCCCGTCGTCTCGGGCCCGCGCGGCACGTAGCCCTCGCTCAGCGCGACCAGCTCGCGCCCGAACACAGCCGGCGCCAGCCGCTGCTTGAGCTGCTGCAGCTCCGCCTCAGCCGCCGCGTCGCCCGCCTCCGCGCTCGCCACCATGCCGGGGGGAGGAGGGAGCGAGCCTTGCTGGGGTTCAATGCGCTCGCAGGATACGCTGGGGAAGAGAATCTCGCGGAGAAGGCGGGCAACGAGGGTGATCTTTAGGCAGATCCAGCAAAAGTAGGAGGTTGGGCCTAGCGTCCTACGGTTAGGGAGGCTGACCGCCAGGATGAACTCAGGCAGTGTCGAAAAAGGAGTCCTTTCGACATATTGACGTGTCGAAGTGGTAAAAAGAGTATTTACGCGAGCCGCCGGTCAGCCAATCGTTTCGTTTGGGCTGCTGGGAGAAGTCGACTCTGCAATGCCGCAATGCCATTCCGACTTTTGGACGACGACGACGACGACGACGACGACGACGACGGAGCGATGCTGCCGTTGGCGCAGCGGCCTGCAGCAGGCACTGCCTGCGCGCGGAATCCCATGACGATCTTGCCAGAACGGACCAATTCATGTCGATTGCAACTTTTTCGGGTACCAGCTGAGGATTCCGGTCGATTGTTTTTGATTGCGTGTGTGCATGTGCATCGAGTGTGTGTGTCGTGGGTGGCGGCGCCGCGTGGAGTGCTCGCTCTGAGCGAGGCGCATCGCGCCACTGGGGACGACTGTGTGTGGCGAGCTTTTCTTGTGATGCTGATATAAACAAGCGTATGTCTGAAAGCAATGAGGACACACATCGTAGACTGAAGAAAAGCGATCGCGTTGTGCATGCGCTGTCCGCGGATATTGAATGACGAGACCACAAATGGTTTTCTGATCCTCGCCGATGCGAGCTGTAGAAACTCAAAAGACTACGATGATCCGACAATATCCGGCACATGGTTGTGAGGGCCGAAGAGACCTCAGCAGAGCCTTCTGCTGCTTTAGATTGCGCTGCCGCGTCAGTCTCTGCTGCTTCCCCAGCGTCTCCTGCGTCTGCTGTGATCCATCACTGTGCGACGGCTGCGTCCGACCCTGAGGCGACCACACAAGTGAGCTGGAGAGAGGGGACAAGACAGAGGCGCAGAACATCAACGCGTGGTCTAGACGAGAAGAAGTGCTTGTCCACCAAGCGTAATCGGGAAACACTGCTTCCGCCGACACCGCTCGGTGACGCGCCGCTCAGTAGAGAGAGCGACGAACCGCTGTCGCTGACGGACGAACAGCCCGCGACAGCAATGCTCCCCGCCGTCGATGTTGCAGAACCACTCGCAATGCCGTCACCCCTCTTCGGCTCCGTGTCGCGCTCGACGTGCTGTTTGAAGTATTCGCCCTACCGCAGCGAGTTCGCATCTTCAGTCAGACGAAGAAGGCGACCGACACAGTTCACCGCGGCCACACCGACCTGACAGCGCTGTTGTAGCCATTCCAGAGCGGTTGGTCCGCCTCGCAGCTCAGCCTGTCGCAGCGCAGCAACGCGGACGAGTGTAACGCGGACCCGATCGCGCCGGACGCGTACCTCATGTTCCCCGGCCACTCAAAGCTCGAGTGGACGCTCGCGATGAACACGTGGATCTTCGGCAGCATGGTCAGCAGCATGACGTGCGGCCACTCCAACTACCTGTGGCGTCGCAAGAAGCTGCTGCTCGTCAACTGCCTCTTCATCATCTTGGGCTCCACCGTCCAGATATCCGTGACCAAGTCTGCCAGTCCGCCGTGGGCAGCCTCATCTTGGACATCGCCTCGGGCGACACCACCGGCATGCTCGGCGCGTACGTGAACGAGCTGTCGCCGGCGCACATGCGCAACATCCTGGGTCTCGGGCGGCAGATCTCGGTGGCGATTGGCATCCTGTTCCCCGCCATCACGTTCTTCTTCGGGATGCAGATCGAAGGGTAGAGCACCATCGTCGTGATCGGGTCATGCGCGGCCTCGGTGCTCGGCTGCTCGTCGCGCTCGTCGCCAGCCGAGCTGGCGCTTTCCCGAGCCTCGATCTAGTCCACCATGAACGAGTGGATGGCAGTGATCACCTGCAGCGTCTTCCCAAGATCCATGTAGTCGGCGAGGATGCACCCACGCTCGGCGCGCACGTTGTCGGCCAGGAACTGCACGCCGTCGACCTGGTGCGGCTTGAGGAAGCGCTTGATCTCGCGCGCGATTCACACGTCGCGGCGAGTCGTCTTCTCGGCCTCGTTCGCTGCACCTGCGGTGGCGAGAGGGATTGAGCACAGGCGCACTCGCCCGTACGCGTCCGTCTCCACCGGCTCACCGTCCTGCACGCCGTCCACCCGATGGAAGTGGGCGGGCGGCGACGCCGCCTCCACGCTTGTGGTCTCGTCCTCCGCCAGCAGGTCGTCCTCGGCGGGCCAGATGCACGCCAGCACCATGCAGCTCGCGCATTCGACCGAGGCGTTGGCACCGAACAACTGGCGCAGCGTCGCCCTGGCGTCGCCGCCGCCACTCGGTGCGCGCTCGGCTGTCCGACATATCAAGAGGGCATTGCATTTTTTTCTGGGCGAGAAGAAGGGGCGAAAAAAAAGTCGGAAAACGAGGGAAAAAAAAGTAATAATAGTAGGAAATCGTCAGAAAATCACTATTAATAGTGTCGAGCACGAGAGAAAGAGAATCTCTTCCTCTGAGCATGCGTTCGTGTCAGTGCCTTTGACTTGTCAAGTCCTTGTCAACATGGAGGAAGAATCATACCGTAAAATACTTCTTTCATCCGACAACTTCTTACATCCGACAGAACACAATTAGTTGAATCAACGAGCGTGACAACTCCGCAAATGCATCTTCTATCCGACATTCCCAAATCAAGCCTAACCACCATCTAGTGCACACTACAATCACCTACTACAGACAAATCAGCTCCTTCGGAAGGAGCTCATGATTTGCTGGATGTTTGCGTCTTTATTGCGCTGCAATAACGACCGTTTCAGCGTTTAGAAACACGTTCGACGCTGTCTTGGTTTTTGGTTGATCCACGTTTATTTTCGCAAAACGTCAATCTTTAGCGATATTGGACAAATTCTCGCCGATACGCATTGAAAAGCTTTTTACGCAGATAGCACATGATTCAGGGATTTTCGCCTTTGTTTAAAAATCCGAGTCACTCGTTTGGAATAAGGTTTTTCGCTCTGATACACTGAATGATGCCAGTGAAGGGTTAAATTGACATTGTGTTGGCCAATCATGTGCGTTCTAAAGAATATCCCTTAGAAATAACCAGTGAATTGATTTTATCTTGAATTGAATTGCAGCGATGTTCAGGTGTTTTTGATTAGTTGAAGCGACTCTCTGCCCACAACGACAATCTCAGGATGTGCTCGGCGACTTCGTTAACGAACAGCTTTGTCTTCCCTGGCGGGTGAGCTTTGCGCGACAATATGAGCGCGCTGTGGTCGGCGCTCTGCCACTATATCGCGCTGACAGCTCAATGGGAGAGGGATAAGCTGAACATTACCGTCATCGCCCGGTCGACGCGGCGGAAAAGTCAAAATGATTGTCGGATTCGTGAGCTTGTCCGCGGGTGTCATCGAGTGGTCCAACACTGTTTTGCGTTTGGTTGGCTTTGAACTGCGGAAGGATCGATGCGCAAATCTGTGGGTTTTTACAAATGAAATCCGTTGTGGGAACCACAAAAAACTCGACAGGCATTTTATAATGGACCCGAGAAGTACTCAACTCTGCCCGACCATAGAAGTACTCTGCTCGGGCAACAATCCAAGGGGAAGCAATTTAAACCTGTTTTTTTGTGCTGACGAACTGATACTGTATCAGCACAAATCCCGTTGAAGGCCTGTAACACACTCAAACAGTGTGTTATATAATGGCAGCATTTCAGCAATGAAAACTTGTTATATCTGAGATTCTGTTACAATGTTTGATACCTATTTATGATAGCCAACCGCTGCTCAAGCCTCACCATGCGCTTTTCTTCTCCGACTCTCATTTCCAGAAGGGATCCAGTCCACAAGCAGCACAGTGGAAGAAGCAGAGGAAGCTCGTTATGGTAGCGATGCCAACTGGAGTATCGAAGATGACGCCTCCGTTACCAGCACACTCCCGGACGTGAACATCGAGAGCAACCCTGACATTGATGTGCAAGATCATCTTCCACGGCAGGCAGTCCACTTCCAACGCGTCGGGGTGTATTTGACAGACTACGCGGCGATAGAGGCGTTGAAGATTGTGAATTAGTGGGTCTACACCTACTAGACGCGCTACGTGACAGGGAGGATGTAAGTGCGGGTTTTCACCTGTCGATCTCACCTGCAATACCCCCATCGGATCAAGATTCGCAATATTTTCGACGACGACGACGACAGCGCCGAGTTCGTCGTCGAAGAACGCGGCGACCAAAGCACGACAGCTGTTGCAACCAAGGCGACTAGGGCTCGCGGCATCGGCGTGAAGAGGTCGACGCGATGGTTCAGATGGGCTGGGGCGATAGCCGAGTTTGCAGACTCCTTCTTCAGACATACGCGAGGGGGAGCGGGTTCTTTCAAGGACCGAACGGTTCGACAGATCGAGAATCGCAGAGCATACCTGATTCGCACGGCATTCCACGGTTGGGGGATCACCACCCACGCTGTTATTAACGGCTGGGCGAGCACGCGGATGTGTAAGACTCCCGATGATTCGACCAGTCCTGCGACGATTAACGACCTGGTCATCTTGGACTCGTTTGTCCTCCAGCCCCATGGCGAGGAGAATGGTTCATCGTTTGGGATCATCGTTTGGGATCATCGTGACATCT
>JAADYB010000813.1:0-12680 GCA_023338075.1 Phytopythium litorale | reverse complement strand
GTCGTCGTCGCCAATTTGCTGGCTTCGGTGGGACTCCTCCATCTTCGCGCGGGATCCCATCCAAATCCAACCGACCAACCAGCCACTCATCCGCGCGCTGCTCGAAGCAGGCGCACAATGGGATGTCGCAGACAAACGTGGCGTCCGCGCGTCCGACTTGGCGGGCTGGACAGACGTCGTGCACCCGACGGTGGCTGTCCCGCTTCAAGAAGCTGGTCGGCAGCTTCGCAGACGGAATGGCGAGCTGAAGGACCATATTGGGGCGTTGAATGCGCACGCTCGCAGCCTTCTGGACGCTGCCAGCGCGACCCGCAGCGCCGCGGACGAGTTGGCGAGCGAAGTGGAAGCCAACCGACGGTACCGTCATGACATGGAGGCGGGCATCGAATCCTCGCAGCGCGAGCTGCTAGTGCTGCAAGACGCCGTGGCGGCGGAAGGACCCAAGCTGGAGAGGCTGCAGGTCGACATCGTGGCTGTGGACGCCCAACGAGCAGTCGCCGCCACCCAGGTGGAGTCTGAGCGAGAGGTGATCCACGCCCTACACATGCAGCAGGACGCGCTCGACGTGCAGCGGGAGCGAGTCGAGCAAGAGCGTGCTCGCGTTAGAGCAGAGTGTGCTGTCAAGGGGGAAGTTGTCGCGCTGACACGCTCCCTGCTGACGTCCGGTGGCGACTCCAAGCGGCCTCTCCTTCTCCTCTCTCTTCGTGCAATGCAGGCGCTCGCGTCAAGACCAGGTACAGTGCGATCGACTCGGATCGACCAGGACGCAGTGCAGCCTTTGACACGTCGACTGTGATGTGTGTTTCTAGCGCCTCAGCGGCAACTTCAGCGTCGCGGTGCTCACGACCTCGCAGTCGACGCACTCACTCGTTTCCCAGACGACCAGGAGATCCACGTCGCTGCGAGCCGCGCCATTGTCGCTCTTGGACGCATGGACTCTGGGTGTCCGAGTGGAGATGGCGAGGGCGTAAGCTCAATCCTCGTGCAGCTGTTAGGCGGCGCCAACGAGCGGTTCGCCTCAAGCTCCGAGACGGTAACCGAGATCGGCATCGCGATACAACGTCTGAGCCAAGCTTAGCAGACATGCTCATCGATGCGAAAGTAGGACAGAAACAGTGGCAGGCAAAGCGATGGAGAGAGAAGCCACGGGTCTATTGACGAGTCGCGTGCGCGATCTGCTCGTGCATAGTCAAAATCAAATAGGTAGGGTATGATACGCAAGCCGACCGAGGCGCTCGCGCAGCCTATGGCATGGCGCGTCGTCGTCCGTCCACTTGGTGCTGATCCAGTGCTGATCCAGTGCTGATCCAGTGCTGATCCAGTGCTGATCCACCTGATGCGATCACAGCGAGCGCGGCCGCTTGCTCGGCTTCTGCTCCGCGTTCTCCACGTTCTCCGCGTTCTCATCGTCGACGGCCACGCTGTGACGCTTGCGCGACTCGAGCCGCCGGTCGATCGCCAGGTCGAAGCCCACCGGCGTCGTCAGCTTGGCGCGGCGCACCGCAGGGACGCCCAGGCCGCCGCACGCCCGCAGCGCCTACCGCCAGCACATCATCGAGAGCAGACACAACAGTGTAAGTGCGTGTCATGTGGTCCATGCCAACAGCAGAACCGAGCCGCGCACCATGGCAAACGACGCGTTGTCCTTGGTCGCCGACGTGGCCGCGGCCATCGCGGGGAGCGCCCGCGTGGTGGCCTCGTGGTAGCGGCGCGTCTTCTTCTTGTTGAGGGCGACGCGCTTGCGTATGGCCTCGATCTCCATCAGCTCGCGCGACGTCTTGGTCAGCTTGGCCGCCATCGACGGCCGCGCGCGCGGGTGCGCGTGGAACTTGGGCGACTGCGGCACCGTCAGCCGCCCGTTGGCCTTGGCCACGCGCGCGAGTCGCAGCCGCCGCCGCTGCTCAGCGCGCCGCTCCGCGCGCTCCTTCTCCTCGCCAGTCAGTGCCTTGGCGCGCGCGTTGGCCAGCGACGCCTGCGTCGGCAGGAGCAGCCGCGCGTCCGGCGCGATCGCGCGCACGCGGGCCACGCGCGGCGGCCGCCCGCGGTACAAGGCCTTCGGGTCCTCGTCGTACGCGATCTCCTTCATGCGCACGGCCATCGCGTCGGTCTCGTCGGTCTCTTTTCTTCTTCCTCCTCTCGTGGTGCTGTCCACTTGGCGTTTGAGCCGGAAGGTGGCGGCCTGCCGCCTCTTCCACCGCCTTGTTCAAAAGTTTGAATCCGGGTCTGAGGCGTTTTGGCCAATCAAAGCGCTGGAAGAAGATACCTTGTGCGCATAAGCCGTTTTTATTGGTGGATAAGTTGAATTGTTTGTTGCTGTCCTCGCGAGACTGACCTGTGTCCCTGCGTCCAACTGCGAAAGCCGTTCCGTATGCGGCACATTGCACCGACCACGACCAACCTAGGGCTATCAATAGCGACGCCACAAGTTGAAGTGGCGCATTGCACGCGGCATTGCCTGCCATCCTCACCGCTGATGACCTCCGACGCGCACACCTGGCGCCAGCGCCGCCTCGTGGCTCGCGCCGCGCCGCCAGACTGGCCGCGAGCGCTGGGAGACGACGGGAGTGACGGCCCGGCGGTGCGCGAGCTGCACGTGACTGTGCCGCTCAAGCCGCAGGGCGACGCGCCACCGGCGAACCTGCCGCCGACGTTCGCGCGCGCGCTGCAGGACGAGTACGCGGCCCGGTATCTCTTGCGGCTGGGGGCGAGCGCGACTCCCGAGAACGTCGCCATGGTGCTGGAACAGTTGCCGCTGGAGGAGTGCCAGCTTACGGCGGCCTGGCGAGCACGCGGTGCGCTCGCGGACGAGCTCGCGATCGACTTGTACCCTCCAAAGCCAACGCCGGTCGCTGGCGCTGGTGGCCTGCTGTCCAGAGGAGAGCGGGTGCAGAAGCACAGCAAGAGTGAGCCCAGCGGTGTTGAAGACGCCGTCGCGGTTGATGGAGGACTCTATACTGCCTTCTACTGCTTCGGACCGGTTTGCTGGTCGTTCGACGACATGAAGCGCAAGTTCCTGCCGCCATTCTGTGAGGCGATGCTGCCGGCAAGCGAAGAGCGCGACGTGTTCACGGCCATCGCAATTGACAAGCGCAAGGCGACCACAACTCTAAGCGGTGGCCGCGTGAGTGTCTCGCCGACTGACGTCGACATTGCCGCCTCGGGCTCAGCTCCGCACAGCGCAACGGTCTCGCAGATCCTCGGGCGGCGAGCGACGCTGCTGCGGGAGCAGTGCGCCAGCGAGCGTCGTGTGCCTCCCGATACGCGCCGCGAGACCATCTGCGCCATGCACCGAGCCTTCTTCTCCGCACTGCCGCTCGTGTCCCTGGGCTTGTCAGCCCGCGGAACCAGCGGGATGGACCGAGACCTGGCGCAACGACTGCTTGACGCGCTTGTAAACGATGTTACGGTTGTGGAGCTTGTGCAGAGCGTCATCTTGCTGCTCTACCACGAGGTGTTTGTCCCGATGACGTCCGCGACGATTCAAGGCGTGCCCAACAGTGTCGAGACGCTGCTGGTTGACAGCGTGCGCTTGTTCACCGCAGTGCGTGATCACTACGGCTCGTGGAAGACGCCAAGCAGCTTCTCCGCCAACGCCGCGTCCGTCGTCCCGATGCTGCTGCTCGCGCTGCGCGTCGACGTCGAGACGCTGTTCCGCGTGCAGTATCCCCATAGCTTTTCCTCGTCCTCCTCGGCCGCTTCCGCCCAAACGCAGCGAGTCCTCGCCGAAATGAACGCGCGGATCTCTCGCCTGCTCGACCCGGACACGCACTGGAGCCGAGTGCCGGTGCTCGAGAGCTCGTGCGCAGCAGGCGCCGCACGGACCGCGCCAACCTTCCAGCGCCAGCGGCGGCGGCTGCGCCTGCGCGACCAGTTCTTCCGCACCAGCGAGGCGCTCCACTGCGTGTTCCCCGTGCCGGCGCCAGGCAGCAGCCGACGGATCATGGCAGTCGGTGGCGGCACACAAGTCGCGCGGTATTTCTCGAACGTGGTGCCAGCATCTGGCCATGCCGCGAGGCCCAACCGTGAGCCGGTATCGGTCGAGTCCAAGCTCAAGCTGCTGCGGGTGCTTCAGCACAGGTGACGCAGGCAAAACAGTGAACGAGGAGCGCGCTCAGAGGGGAGGAACCGTGGTGATATTCCTCCAGGGAAATACAAAATAACATCGAGACGAACTAGCCTCGCGAACGCACCCTGCGCGGCGAGAGCCGGCAGAAGCGGTAGCTCGGTCTGGCGCGCTCCGTGCTGCTTACTGGCCGAGCTGGCCCCAGAGCTTCTCGACGTCGCCGTTCGACTGCGCGACGATGGTGCGGCCGTCCAGCGTGATGACCTCGCCCTTGCTGTTGAGGAAGATGAGCGTGGGGATGCCCACGACCTGGAACTTCTGGCTGAGCGCCTGCTGCTGCGCGCGAGCCTCGAAGGGCAGCGCGAGGAAGGGCATCTCGCCGAAGTACTCCTCGAAGGCGGCCGTGTCGCGGTCCGACGACACGAAGAGCAGCTCGAACTCCGGGTGCTCCTCGATCATGTCCTCGTACACGGCCGAGAGGAAGGGCGTGAAGCCGCGGCACGGCGGGCACCAGTGCGCCGAGAAGTACAGGCCCACGACCTTCTTGCCGCCCAGCACGTACGCCGTGTCCTGCACGCCGTCCTTGGTGCGCACCTTGTCGCCGAGCAGCTCCGTCCAGGCCGACATGATGGTATTGGGGATGAAGAGGGAGAGTTCGTCGCTTGCCGCCTTGGGGGTCTTGTCGGTGGCCTGGGGAGTTCCGAAGTGAGTCGACTGATGCGATCCGAGGGGGTCGATCTTCTCCATTCTCTCTTGTTGTGAGCGTGACACCCCGTCCGAGTGATGATGTAAAAAAGAAAGGTTGACGTGGCCTCGTCGCGGCTTGTGAGTGGTTGAAAATGCGCATGTCAGTTGTAATTTACACTGCGTGAGGTCGACAATGACATGCATGCAAGGTGAAGCCTTTTGGCTGCATGGCGGTGGTGATATCCGACACGGCTCACTGCTTGGCATGCGTGTTGTGGGTAGTCAATCATTACGGCATGCTGGTTGTGGGATCTCATGGGTGGGAAGAACAGCACTCACTTGCAGGAGGCCACATTTGCCGCTCGGTCGTGGCGGTGTTCATGAGGCACAGCAAACGCTCGGATGCAGCCACCAACAGCGAGGGAGCAACGCTTTGATTCCCACGGGCACACAATGTCGCCCGCGCAGCTATCCCCCCCCTCTCAATCCCTCGCTGCGTCTCTAATCCTGGGTCTCCTCCTTCTGCGCCGCCTGCTTGGCCTCCTCACGCGCCAGCTTCTTCGTCTGGAAGCGGTTCAGCTTCTTCTTGGACGAGTCGATCTCGCGCAGCACGACCGTCAAGTGCGTGTGCGGGTGGTGCATGACGCCCGAGCGGCCGCGGCCCATGATCCGCAGGCGCTTGAGGTAGTGGCCCTTGTTGACGAAGCACTCGGCCACCTGCAGGTTCTCAGGCTCGATCTGGTAGTTGATGTCCGCCAGGTTGATCGCGTTCTGCACCGTCTTCTTGACCACCTCGGCCCGGCGCTTGGGAGAGAACTTGAGCTGCAGGATCGCCTCCTCCGCCGACAGGCCGCGGATCTGTCCGTTCCGAGCCACGTCCGAGCGATGATTAGCCCGCCCACCCGCTGACCGCCATCAACATGCATCGCGTCCACGAGGACAAAAGCGCACCTGCTGCGCCAGGTACGTGAGCTTGCGCGGGCTCACGCGGATGTTCTTCTTCATGGTCTTGACCGTGCGCGTCTCCGCGGGTGCCGTCGCGCTCAGGAAGGCCGAGGTCGCGTCCGAATCGTCCGCCTCGTCCGCCGGCGCCGCTGTGGTCGAAAAGCACAGGCGCGCGCTGGCCGCCGAGGCGCCCGCCTTGAGCGCCACGCCCGCGACCGGGGCGCGCAGCGATAGCGCGCCCAGCTGCGAGGTCAGCGCGCTCAGCATCCTGCTCCGTCGGTTGGTACGTCGCTCGCTCGCTCGACAGGTCACCCGCCGCCTGTGCTGGTCTTGCCGCTGTGGTCGCCGCCCAAACCCGTGGCTCTGGAACGAGGGGAGCGACCTCCAGCACACGATATGTGTGTTGGGGTCTATAATCCGATATGTTCGATAGGCTCGGTTAGATGTCGGTCTCTCAGCCAGATGGCTTGGGCAAGTCCAGGCATAGTTTGAGCAAGTGACCTCGCATCAACCCGTGGGTTCAAACGGAATCGTCACCCGACGCTCAATCACTTGTGCAGCTCACGGTGCTTCCCCAACTCACTCCAGATTTGTATCGAGATTCGGTACAGAGCGCGCGCGACAAACAGCACCAGCAAGCGAGAAGCAAGCAACTCAGAAGAAAGGCGCGGCGGCGGCAGGCTGCAGGCGGCGGAAGGCTGTCGTCGGCCTTTCCCCCCGGTCCCCATACTTGGGCCCATACATTTCCCCAGCGCGGGCCTCGACGCTCGCGATCCTGACGGGGGGAAGGCGGCCACCATGGCGACGGACGCGGCGCGGCTCGTGTTCAACGCGCCGCTGCAGCAGGAGCTGCGCAGCGTGGCGCGCCACCGTGAGGTCTCGAGCGTGCCCGTGTCCTCCGGCCCGACCTTCTCGAGCAACGGTGCCGTGCGGCCCAGCAAGCCCGTGCTGCCGCCTGGCGCCGGAAAGTCCACGGACGTGAGCGGGTGGGACGTCGAGCGCAAGATGAAGGCGCTGGCCGAGCTCCAGGTGCTGCTGCGACGCCCCTTCTTCTTCTACCTCGATTTCGGCACGCTCGCGGCTGCGCAAGGGGGCGGGGCGTCGGGCTCGGGCGGCGGCGGCTCGAGCTCGGGATCCGGGTTCTCGACCAAGGACCTGAAGCTCCAGTTCTCCTTCCAGAAGATCCTGCCGCTGCAAGCCGGACAGACCGCTCTACTCGACCTGTGGTGCGTCTTGGTATTGTAGCGTCGGCCTCGCGATGGCAAGCTGTATCACTCATGCCGTCGTGGATTGGATTGCATGTGCAGGGATTACCTTATGGACATGTGCGACCTCGTACCTGTGCGTAACCGCTGCCGCGCGCTCTACCTGCAGTGCGCCGCGTACATCTGCCGCCGCGTGGAGTTCGTCGACGGGTACCCGCTCGACGGGCAGCAGATTCGGGTGGACGAAGAAGGTAAGGGAGGTTGTCAGCCTCTGCAGACTGTTTGCGGTGCCCGAACTGACCGGACATGTCTCTGTGATGCCGCAGTCGCGAAGCGCTACTACAAGCTGCTGGAGCGATCTGTGCGCTACTGCGCTAACAAGATGCGCAAGACGCGCATCTTGGCCGAGGAGCACCGATTCTTCGTCGTGCACATCTTCGCGACGGTGTTTTTCCGCTTCCCGTTCACCACATCGCCCATTTTGAGCGCCATCGAGGACTGCATGGAGAGGCTGGAGGAGACCCAGCAAGCCCCGCAGAGTGGAGGTGCGGCAGGGACAGCTCGTACCCCGCGACGTCGCCGGCGGCCGTTCCAGGTTCCGGTAGCCTCGTGCCGAAGTCCTCGGGGACATCGCCGCGACTGGAACACGCTGTCGGGTAAAGCAGCTTTTGGCGTCGGCGTGCGCTTGAACGGGCATCTGAGAACTGAGCTCGGTGCTGTGATTGAATGTGCGCAGATGAAGTCCCATCGCCGGAACGTCTGAGCAACATCGACCTGCAACTGGAGGTGTTTTCGGCGTTTTCTTCGTATAAGGAGAATCGCAACACGATCCGTCTGGCCACCAGCAAGGACGCGCCAGGCATCCCAACGGACATGGTCAAGCGCGGCGCCAAGAGCACCGAGGTGGAGCTGGAGGCCGTGTTTCAGGAGGTATGACACGATCCGTGCGTGAACATCACGAGGTGGAGTATGTACTCAGCGCTCATTGTTTGGCATCACCAGGCGATGATCCGAGTGACGAAGGAGCAGGAGCTTACGTTCATCCACGCGCTTCCGCTCCTCTACGTCGGAGACAAGGGCCAGCGGCGGGCGTTCGGTCGCTACCAGGTCTCCCACGACATCTTGGAAGCTGGCCTCGAGGTTTTCAAGGAGAAGCTGCGCACGCTTGTTCGGGACGACCTGTTCGCGGTGGCGTTTGTTTCCGCGGTCGTCACTGACGTATCGACGTGGTGCAGCCACCGTTTCCCCGAAGGTCGGACGCTGTGGCACTGTATCCCCGGGTACTTTTCAATGGTTCGGCTGTTCGTGGCAGTCTTCCAGCGAATGTGTCAGCGCCGCGCGCGCAGTGTCTCTGCTGTGCCGACGGTGGACCGGATTCTGTCAATCATCGAAGGCGAGAGCGTGGATCCGTGGGCCGACTACTGGAACGCGCGCGAGCAAGACGTCGTGATTGATGCCAGCTGCAGTATGCTCAAGAACGAGGCGCTGCTCAACGTGCTGATCCAAATCGTGCTGGAGGGAACGAACATCACGGACCCGTCGAGTGTAAACTACTCGTTCGGCATTCTGCAACGCTTACTGGAAGTCGCTGCTGCAGCCGCGATGCCTGGCAACCCTCGTGTCAGTGCCAGCACTTCAAATGGCTCGACCAGTCCCAAGCGAAAGCGGTACCCGATTCGCCGTCTCGTGGGCAACTCATTCAATGCAGACTACTTCCTGAGCGCCATGCGCACGGCGCTCCAGTCGTCGCACGTGCAGATTCTGCTCAAGGTGCTGACGTGTCTTTACAACTGCATCGGTAAGTTGTTTTCCTTGCCGGATCCTTTCGATTGGATGCGCTGACAGAAATCATTCACAACCATGTTGCAGATTTACTGCCAACGACACCACGCAAGCGCCTCGTAGCAGAGCTGCTCCTGCGCGACAACTTCTTCCGATTCTTCCTTCACTGGAACGAAGAGGTGCGCAGATGATGTAGTTCGGAACTCGTGTGCTTGCCCCGCTCGCTAACTTCCCCTGCTCGCCTCTCAGATCCGCAAGATCTTCAGCTACGTGATCGTCTTCAAGACGTCTATTTCGAATCGCCTGGACTTGCCGTGCGCGACGGACCGCATTCTGCTGGCGCACTCCCCGTACTTCCAACGATCCACTGCCCCCGATTCAACTGCGTCAAGCTATTTCAACCAGCTGGGCGAGATTGCGCAGGCAATGCTGCGCAACAACGGCGGGATCACCGAAGTGGACGCGAAGAAGAAGGCGGCAATCGGCAAGGGTGCGTTGAAGAGACTGATCGAGTGGGACCCAAGTGCCAAGCTGCGCCGGGCACGCACGGGGGGCGGCAGCGACGGGGTGTTTCGTGACAGCCTCGGTGACGAGGAGTTATCGGTGGACTTGACGATCGCCAGCAAGCTGGACGCGCTGTTCAAGATGACAGCCGACCAGCTAAACCCGGCAAAGCAGGCGTCGCAGAACGGGAAGGCGACGCGACGCTACTTCTCACGCGAGCTCGAGGCGTACGCCGAGAGTGCTCTCTCTCAGTACGTTCTGGTGCTGTGCGAGTACTTCGACATTGCGTTCAAGTACCCTGCCGAGACGCCGCTGGCGCCAGCGCTCGAGTTCACCATTTCGATGCCGTTCTTCACGGACTAGAGAGAGCCCCATCCGCCTTGCTGACCGAGGCACGATGCGGGCACCTGCAAGCGCGATGCGTGTAACGCTAGATGAAAACTGTGTTTCTGCTGTTGGTCCGGACCGCCCAGTCTAAGTATCCAAGATGACGCAGAGTATTGCTGATTTCCATTCCGCTCGTGAACACATGCACAAATCGACACGGAAGCGTGTGCGGTCGGCTATATCTGCGCGTACTGGCTAAGCTGGTGGTACATTTCCTTGGCGCTGAACACGGTGACGGTCTTGCCCGCTGGTGACGCGAGCAGCCCAAGTTGGCGGTCAGTCGCGGGTGGTGACCGGGCATTCGAGTGACGAGCGCGGATGAACTTACCGTGGAGTGGCTCGTTCGAGAACATGCGCAGGTCGCCGTGCCGCACGCGCTTCCACTCTCGCCGCCGGCGGTCGAACAGGTTGTCGTGCTCCTTCTTGTCGGCCGTGCGCGCTGATCGAAAGCAGTCGTGTTAGGATTAGCCGCAGTGCAGACGAGCGGCAGACGAACGGTAGCAGTCCCTGCGCACATGGGTGGTCCTGCTTGCGCTTGTGGCTCGTGCGGCACGAGTTGGCCTGGTCCGCAGCAACAACGACCGGGCGTCAGAGACCAGCGATCTGCGCTTCGATTCTGGACCGCGACTCACCACGGCGGCGATCTGCAGCAGCTTCTGGCGCTCCTCGCGGTCCAGCGTGTGCTCCACGAACGCCCGCAGCCACCACTGCAACGGGAAGCAACGGTGAGGTGATCGCACACACCGACCGACAAGAGCGAGCCCAGCGCATACCCTCGCGTCCATGTTGCGCAGTGCCAGCTTGGACTTCTTGATGTACGTCTCACGGAAGGCATCGTCGCGCAGCTTGTCCTGCTGCCCGCGCTCCAGCAGTCCGAGCACGAACTCCCGCAGCGGCTGGTAGCCGCCTTTGAGCACCCGGTCGTCGCACTCGTGTAGCTCCATGAACTCGTACACTTGCGTCGTGAGCTCAAGCGGGGAAATGCGCGGCGCCAACACGCCTTCTGCCTCCACCGTCACCGTGTGCGTGCCGACGTTGGCGAGACACACGTCCTGCACGTAGAAGACGCCGTTGCGGAACGCCGTCTGCACGCGCTCGCGGAAGACCACCTTGTCGTCGTTACGGATCGTCACCACGAGCGCCGCGAGCCGCTTGGTCTTGAGCACCTTGGTCTTGCCGCCCACTGTCTCGGTCACGTAAAAGCCCAGGTAGCTGTGGGCAGGAGCAAGAGAGCGACAAGCGGTGAGCGCCACGACCGACCGCTCGAGCCGAGCGACGCAACGCGAGCGAACCGCACCGGAAGATGGAGAAGCGCAGCGGGATGCGGTCCGGCAGCAGCTCGGACCACTCGTCCGACACGGGCCAGAGCCGGTAGCCGTCGACCAGCGGCTCCTCCAGCCGCAGCTGCACAGGATTCATGTTCTTCATGGCGACCGACGACTTTGCTCTTGCTCGCGGTGCTCGACGAGCTCTTCGCTTTTGGCGCCAAGTTTGAGTCGCATGGGGCGTTCACTTTTGAGGTGTACGGTAGCGTGAATGATGCTGTCCCGAATGCAATGCTTCGTCCCGGATCAGTCAACATTATTTTCGGGACAAAAACTGCTTCATCAACGACATGACTCGCTGGGCGTCAGGGAAGCCTTCTGGTCTGTCGATCCGATCCTCTCGGGCTGCACCTTCATCCTTAACCACTAGACCCTTTCGATCGTCTTCGGCCCCTCGTTCCGCATCACCGAGCTTAGGACCTCCATCCAGATCGATCGTGGCTGTGCATCACCCAAACCACCAACAGCTCATCCTCGGCCGCGTTGTCAACGTCGTGGGCGACGCCTCCTAGTGTACGACGCCGTCTTTCAGCGACAGTCACGCCCCTATGTTGCCACATGTTGCCCATGCATTGGTGTCTTCAATCTCTCGCCGCCTTGTCACGGTAGTGCAAGTGCGAACGCCAGTGAATATCCTGGGAGATTGAGTCGGAGTGCAATCCGAGCCATGCCATGACAGTTGCTCCCTCCCCGAGTGCCCACAGCCACTGTTCTTCGCAGTTCTGCATTGATGGTCTACCAGAACCGAGCGTTGACTCGCCATGGCGATTGTGCCGGCGCATCCAGGGATTGACAGCGTCTGGCGCCGCCGACACACCCAGGATCGGCTCAGAAGCACGTTCTGGTGCTGGCGAAGAGTCGATCTCACGCGTTTCTGAGAGCAACACGATCACACACCACAAACCGCGAGGAAAGTGACAGCAGACAACAGCAGCAGCAGCAGCAGCGGCAACAGCATGAGAGGTGAGTAAGTGTGCTTCACGCTGCGCAAGATTCCTTGCCACCTCATGCAAGTTTGTCACGCCAGCGAATCCTCTGAATAAATCCATTCAAATAAAATATGCAATATATCGAATAAAGCCAGCCAATTTACAGTTCTGAACGCAGAAAACAGGTGGTGAGTCAGCGCAGTTTACCGATCAACAGATGGCTCTGCGTGTCCTCGTGTCCGGTCTCACGGTCTCGCACTTCCCTCCAGTCTTTTACGTTAATCGCGCGTTTGTGTTCCTCGCGGAGATGGAGGCACGCGCACCAGCACCAGCTGGGTCCCGCGAACGCTCACGGCACGGTACTTGGTGACCTCCTCAATCTTGTTGTTGGTCTCAACTGGCCATTTGCGCTTCCGACCCACCGCCCACCGATCGAAACGCGTCATGAAGGTCTTCGGAGCGCTCGCCGCTACTGCTGGCGCCGTGGCGCTGCTCGCTCAGCGCGCGACCGCCGCATACGTGACCACGTCGGGCACGACCTTCCAGCTGGACGGCGAGCCCTTCTACATCTTCGGCACGAACGCTTACTGGGCCTCTGACATGCAGTGGGTGCGTTCTCGCGATCCTGTAGCGTCTAAGTGCTGTGACTGGCGTGAACCAATGTGCTAACATGTTGGATTTGCTGTCGTCGCAGACGGAGACGCAGCTCGCAACCATCTTCAGCACGATGGCGGACAACGACCTGACCGTGTGCCGTCTCTGGGGATTCAACGACGTGACTGCTGCCTCGGGGATCTACTACCAGCTCTGGAGTGACGGCGCGGCCACGATCAACACGGGATCGGACGGCCTG
>JAADYB010000812.1:0-12681 GCA_023338075.1 Phytopythium litorale | reverse complement strand
GGCCGCCGTGGGTCGCATCGAGGCGGCTCAGACGCAGCGGACGCCGGCGTGCACGTGCTCCAAGCCTCGGTCGCGGTCCCCGCGTGGCCGCCGCGAGGTCCAGAGCTTGACGAGCCGCAGCGAGCCGGCCAAGCCGTCGAGCGCCGACTCCGAGCGGCTGCGTCGCCTGTTCGACAGCCACCGCGTGCAGTCGACGCCGCTGGCCAGCGTCCTACCTATCATCATGGGGCCTCCGCCGAACTCGATGGACCCGAATGCGCTGCCTCGCAGGCTGTCGGCGCTGACCGTCGAGATGCCTCCGAGCGCCGACGCGGACGCGGGTCCGTCCCCAACTGCCAGCCCGTCGGCGTCCGTGACGCCGGTGGAGCTCGGCCGTCCCGACCGCGAGAGGTCGGCGGTCCAGGAGGCGAGGACGGTGACGTCCATGGCCGCCACGGACGCCGACAGGAGGCACCGCGCGTCGATGACCGACGCGAAGGGCGGACACCAGCTCGTCCACCGGTTCCTCAGCTCGCGGCTGTCCGACCCGTCGACGGAGCGAGGCTTAGCGTGGGCAATGCCGGTGACGTTACAGCGGACGAGCACGCAGCAGGGGGCGACGCTGGCCGACCAGCTGTACCAGCAGCGGCGGCGGCGGTCGAGGAACGTGGCGGCCGCCGGGGACTAGAGCTAGAGCCGTGAGGACAGCTATGGCGCGAGAGAGTAGCTAGAGACGCATGCAAAGCAAGTTGCCAACCGTGTTGACGTCCACATAATCACAAAGGCCGGGCCCGCCGGCGCCAGGCAACAATACAACTCCGTCGTCCCGCCCTTCGCCTCGGCACGCCCCGATTTGCCTAGGAGCGCGCGAGTCCCGTGTGCGACGCCCGCTTAAAACTCGTACGACTCTCTTCGAGTGCGTGGGGACGTGGCCGCGCCGGCCGGCTGCAGAGGCGTCGGCGGCGCCTGCGCCTTCATCGGCTCGGGCTGGTAGGTCGCCTGCTGGCCCATGGGCACGGCGTTGGCGTAGTTTACACCGGGCTGGGACGCGCGGCCGACGCCCATGGGCGCCGCGGACGGGAAGGCGCGGCCAGCGACGCGCGGGGACGGGGCCGCCGGGTTCTGCGGCGGCTGCTGGCTGTAGTAGCTCATGACGCCCGAGCTGGGCACGGCCATGCCCGCCTCCATGGTGGCCGTCGTAGTGGGCCCGCCCAGCGTCGGGATCCCGGTGGAGCTCGCGCCGCTGCCGGCGGTGGCGCGGCCGTAGGACGCGTACTGGGCCGCGTTGCCCGTGGTGCTGCTGGGAGCCGCCAGCGTGTTCTTGGCAAAGGCCGGCGGTGTGTTGGCCATGTCATCGTCGTCGTCGCGGGCCGCGCGCGACCGCCGCACGAGCGTGAGGAAGATGACGGCGACGGCGATGACGCCAATGGCCGCGCCGATGATGGCGAACACGACGCTCATGTCGGATCCGCCGCTGCTCGAGCTGTCGCCGGCGTCGCCGTTGCCGGCGGCCGAGCCGCTGGCGCTGGTCGATCCCGTCGCGTTGCTTCCTGTGGCGGCCGAGCCCGTGGCGCTGGACGTGGTCGTGGTCGATCCCGTGGTGCTAGACGTGGTGTCGCTGCCTGTGGAGCCCGAGCCGCTGACGCTGCTGCCGCTGCCGCTGCCGTACCATACCGACTGGCAGTCGACGCCGAAGGGGCATTCGCCGTTCACCTTGACGTAGCAGCCGTCGTTCGAGTCGAACGTCACGCAAGGCGCGCAGCCGCCGTCCGCGATCGTGCATGGCGTGCTGCTCGACCCGCCTAGGTAGCACGTCTCGAGCGCCGCGCACTTGGCCGCCGTCGACGTCGCCGCCTCCGCCCCGCTCACGCCTAGCGCTGCACTCACACACACACACACACAGTCGCATCCTCCCGTCAGTCTCTTCTCGCTTTTCTCCCTCTCCTCCTATACCGCCGTGCACCACGCACCGATCGCGACCGCCGCGGCCACCACGATCCGCGTCGCCGTCTTCATGTCTCCTGCGCTCCTGCTGCCTCCCCGAGCCGCGTCGTCGCCTGCGTCCGCCGTCACTAAGCGCGCCGCCGGTCTCCTCCGCCGTCGGTCTCTATCGGCAAGTAATACGCAATGCGCGCCTTGCCGCTCGTCCTTTCTCGCTCTGCGATCGGCGTCCGAGTGCGGGAATGGCGTTGGGAGGAGAGTTGGCGGCAAGGGGGGAAGGAGCGGCGGTGGCGGGGGAGGGGGAAGGGGGGAGGCAGTCGGTCGCAGCAGGCGAGCGAAAGCGGCTCCGGGAGAAGGAACGCTTGGGATTTGTATGCGCAGGGGCCAGGCGGCGACAGCTGGCCGCCGGTTTTGTGGCCGCTTGCGGCGCTCCGTTTCCTCGACGACCACGCGACCGCACTGCAACCCCTACCCCGCCGGACGGTTTCCAGCGCGGCGCTGACTCGTTTTCACTTGCGCGTTGTATGCGAGGGTGTACGGTTCACGCGTACCGTAGCTGGCGTCCACCTGATCAGAGGCACATACCGGTTTTGAAGAATGGCTACCGGTACTATGGTCGGTTCGAACCGACGACGTCACTCTATCGCGAGAGTGACGGATTACCAGGACTGGGGGATGCGACGCGGGAGCAAACCATGCTTCGCACCCACATTTTTCGCATCCCTTGTCATTCTTCTCGGATGGTCGACGACGCCACTCGCGCATTTGCTGCGGCTCGGACTGGGAACCCAGCGTCTTCGAGGGCGTCTTTAAGGGCGTGAAGGACCGACCGGCCAGCAACTGCTCCCAGCACCAGCGGCTGGTGGACGCCGGCGGCGATACGAGCAGCCAGCAAGTGTCTCACACCCACGTGTCGTTGCCGTTCGTTCCGGCTGGTCAATTGCTGCGCGCGAAACGAGCATGTCGACGTTCGTGGCGCAGGGGCTGTGCTACTTCCTGACGCACCCGCGGCTGTGGCTGCTGACGCTGTGCCCGCTGCTGCTGTCGATCGTGGTGGCTGTCGCGTCCGTGGTCGTGCTGTTCGCGACCGCGCTGCTGCCGCAGGCGGACGGGCTCGAGGACGCGGGCGTCGCGCCGTGGCTCGCCTGGATCCTGGCCGTCATGCTCGTCATCGTCGAGATCTTCCTCGTGACCATCATCTACCGGCTCGTCATCGAGGGCTGCTACCAGGACAAGATCTTCGAGTGGGTGCTCATCAACGAGGGCTTCCGCGAGCTCGTCGAGAACGAGGACCGCCACGCGAGCTGCCTGCGCTCGTGCCGCGCCGAGTGCAACGTCGGCGTCTGGTGCCAGCTGCTGCTGCTGCTCGTTACGCTGCCGCTCAACCTCATCCCGATCGTCGGCTCCGTGCTCTACGCGTGGCTCAACGGCACGCTCATGGCCTGGGGCTACCACATGTACTACTTTGAGATGAAGAACTTCTCGTACGGGCAGCAGAAGGCCTTCGTGCACCAGCACAAGTTCCAGTACTCGACCTTCGGCATGCAGGCTGTGCTCATGGAGCTCATCCCGGGCGTCGGCTACCTGTTCATCTTCACCAACGCGGTCGGCGCCGCGCTCATGGCCGCCAGCTTCGAGAAGGAGGAGGAGCGCGATCGCCAGCTGCAGGCCCCGCAGCAGCAGCAGCAGCACCCGCAAGGCGCCGCCTACGCCGGTATGCAGGACCCCAACAGCAAAGTCCAGCCGGCCACGCAGGCCGCGTACGTCCCGCCCTACGGCACTATCGTCTAGAGCCGCTGCTGATTGAGTATGAACCCCGACGCCTGCGTGAAACGTCAAGGTATCTTTGGATGACGAACTACAGTATTATCGCGACTGGCGAGTTCTTCTGGCCCACTCTTCGCGAGCGACGCATGAGCACAGAGCGCGGCCTCTACAATCCCATTGATCGTGAAGGACGCCGTCCACGCCCATCAACGATGGCTCTGAGTGAGTTGGTGCGCGCCATGAAGAGGAAGGAACCCATGGTGGTGGCGGTCAGGTTGAAGCGGCGGTGGTTCCAGCCGTGTGACTTGCTGAAATCCACCCGAATGCCCGTTTTAATTGGCCAAAATTCGAAGAACTGAGTTATTTTTGGACCAATCCGCGCGCGCGATCCTGCACCCCCACAACGCGACGCTGTCATCCCGACGACCAAGATGCTCGATCGAGAGGCTCATTCCCCGGCTCGACGTCCGCCTGCGCCGCCCCCCGCCCGCCCTCGGCCATGTCGACGTTCGCGGTGCGTGGGCTGAGCTTCTTCCTGACGCATCCGCGGCTGTGGCGGCTGGCGGTGGCGCCGCTGCTGCTGATGGTGGCCGTGGGCGTGGGCTCGACCATCGCGCTGCTGGTGGCCGCGCTGTACCCGCAGGCCGAGGGGCTCGAGGACGCGGGCGTGACGCCCTGGCTCGCGTGGCTGCTGGCGCTCATGCTCGTCTTCATCGAGAGCTTCGTGGTCACGCTGCTCTTCAGCCTGGTCTGCCTCGCCTGCTTCCAGGACCGCGTGTTCGCCTACGTGCTGCGCAAGCGCGGGTTCGCGCAACTCGTGGACGACCGCGCGCGCCACGCGAGCTTCGTGCGCATCTTCACGTCCTGCTGCCGCGTCAGCATCCTGCTGCGACTCGGGCTGCTCGTCGTCTCCGTGCCGCTCAACGTGGTGCCCGTGGCCGGCAACGCGCTCTACGCGTGGCTCAACGGCAAGCTTGTGGCCTGGGAGTACCACCTCTTCTACTTCGAGCTCAAGAACCTGTCGTTCGAGCAACAGGAGGCCCTCATGCGCGAGCGCGACTGGCAGTACACGCTCTTCGGCATGCAGGCGCTGCTGCTCGAGATGATCCCGGGCTTCGGCGCCGTCTTCATGTTCACCAACACGGTCGGCGCCGCCCTCTTCGCCGCCAGCATCGAGGAGGATGAGGCCAAAGCCACCGAGCGCCAGCGCGCCGCGCCGCTGCTCAGCACTGGCGCCGTCAACCGCTACCTCGCGTTGCAGTAAGCGCCCGCAATATATATTCTCACCGTGAGCCCACTGACATTGACTGCGCGCCGTCCGTGCCTGGTCCGTGCCTGGCGCCTTCGACAGCACACGCCGCAGCGGAGACCGCGGCGCCAAGTGAACGAAGGCGCTCCAAGCACTCGGCGCTCGTCCATCCGAGAGCACACGTCTGGATCGGAGCACTCTCGAGCGAGACGCGTTCATCGCTAGAGCCTACCAGTGGTCTCCAAGTCCGTTCGTTCAGACCCATTGCGCTGCCTTCTTCGAGCGAATTCGCCACCACCTCGCCCTCCACGCCTCACCGCGAGGCTCACATGCCCACCACCACTCGGACCAGCTCGCGGGAACGCTCGCGTCTGCTTCCCGTCACGCTCCCGGCGCCTTCGCGGCTGTAATCAGCCGCCAGCGATGGCTGCTAAGGAGGATACGTTGACGCCGCGACACTCCATTGTGGCGCCATGTCAACGGCTGACGTGGCGGGAGCCTCGCATTCCATCCGAATCAGTGATTTCCGTTCCAGGTTTTAAGCGCTTTTTAGTGGTAAAAAAGCCCTCGAAACATCCATCGAGGCGCTAAAACGGTTTTATCGCTGTTGATTGGTACGATATCGCCGCCAAGCCGCCCAATCAGCGCGGCGTAAATCAGATCCTCAGCTGACCTGCTGACGCCACGGTGGATTCACCTGACACCAAGCAATCCGATCTCCCTCTCACATTCCCCTCGTTCCTCGCCACTCCATCGGTCCGCCGCAATCGCTGGCTGGCTGGCAGTCGTCCTGTCATTCTCGGATCCTCCGCCTCGGCCGCACGCACCATGGGTCTCTACGCGATCAAGGGGCTGACGTACTTCCTGGGCCACCCGGCGCTGTGGAAGCAGTCGGCGGTGGCGCTGCTGCTGACGGCGGCCGTGTCGGTCGCCTCGGCGCTGCTGCTCTTCCTCTGGGCGCTGCACCCGCAGGAGCTGTGGCTCGTGGCGCGCGGGCTGCCGTCCGTGCTCGCGTGGATTCTGGCCGTGCTCGTGGTGCTCGTCGAGATCTTCGCCGTGACCCTCATCTACGGCTTCGTGCTGCTCGAGGTGACCAAGGACAAGATCTTCGCGTATGTGCTGCAGGACAAGGGGTACGGGTCGGCCCTCGACAAGCGCCCCGTGTCGGTCCTGAGCTCGGCCGCGAGCTACTGCCAGGTGGACGTGCTCCTGCGCTTCGTGCTCTTCGTGGTCAGCCTGCCGCTCAACCTCATCCCGGTCGTCGGCTGGCTGCTCTTTGCGTGGATCCACAGCACGCTCGTCGCGTGGGACTACCACGTCTTCTACTTTGAACTCAAGGGCTGGCGCTACGCGCAGCAGCAGGCCTGGATCCTGGGCCACAAGACCAAGTACTCGTCCTTCGGCCTGCAGGCGACGCTGCTGCACATGGTGCCGCTCGTGGGCCCGTTCTTCGTCTTCAGCAACGCCGCCGGCGCCGCGCTGCTGGCCATCAAGATGGAGAAGAAGCTCGCCAAGGGCGACGCCTCCTACCACCCGTTCCAGCCGGCTATCGAGCTCAGCGAGCGCGACCCGCTCGTGGCCAAGGGCAACTACGGCACTGACGCGGTCTAAGCAGCAGTGGAGGGTGCTGCACTTGCAGTTTTGCTTCGAGTTTTGTGATGGCAGGGCTCTCGGAATCGAGAGGAACGCCCTTATGATAACATGGAGCGCTCGGTCGTCTTGAACGATGCGCTTTGCTTCCATAAGACATGCCAGCAGCTCATCCACGTAGCAGGTTGTTCTCTGCGCCATTCTCCATCCTTTCCGTGCGGTTCTCCGGCCCGTGCCATCCCCACGGAAGGGATCTACGTCCTCGATACCCCACGGCGTGGGCCACGCAGCGTCCTTGCGCGCACCATCGTCGTCGGGAGGAAGCGGCGGCGCATGTTGCCATGCTCATCAGCGGTTCCCGTTGAAGATGCCTTGGGTAGTTCACATTGATTGGCTGAAAATGGCGCTCTCTGATTTTCTTCAACCAATGAGAGCATTGGAATCTCCTGTTCGAGATTCGGCTCTCTTTCCGCTCCAACCACTGGGTTGGCAACCAGACCATTCTTCGACACTCCATTCCGAGAATGACGCATGCACAATGCCTGCCGATACATGCAGATGGCTGCAGCCGAAGGCATCTCGACACTTCCGCCCTCGACGAGTGGCTTTGCACGGGAACACCACTTGGGGCACAAATGGTGTTGACACTCCATGTGTGTGAACGCTGGCGACGTCGTCGACGTGGCAGCCGGCGAGAATCAGTGTCGGCACCGTGGGATGCACACCCCGCGTGTAGCCAGCAGCCGATGATGAAGGCTTCGACATGGTATCAGCTGGTCTTTGCGTCCAACGTGCGCAGTGAGGTCACTGACCACCTCATTTTCGCAGCGGCCCCTCTCACTCGCACTGTGGTTGCGAGCTCCGTGGTGCAAGTGGAACTCCTTCAAAGTAGAGCTGCGGAGCAATGCATGGATGCATCCGAGCCATGGACGGTCGTCGGTCGACGGTCGAGTGCAGTGCAGCAGCGCAAACGTGCGGCGTCGCCATAATACTGATGCGCAAAATTCTATTCTCGCCGCAATCGGATTGCGGACGCTGGAATCTTCCTGAGACAGCAATGTTGATTTTCTGCGGGGCTGTCGGATTGGCCCACAAATCGCTCCTCCAAGCGATATGATTCCCTGAAAAGGAACACAACTCTTTTTCAACCAATCATGTCGTGGAAGCCGATGGCAGCCGGCAAAATCCTCACCCACGTCTGTCGCCCATCATCTCATCCGCCAGAAAAGATATCTTTTCGATCCCATAGTGGGGGCGAGTGAGTCGTGCGGGGCCGCTGGCATACTCAGCGCCATACAAACGGCGAGCAGGTCACCTCAAGGAGCGCATGGAACCGGCGAGCTCAGTCTCCGATTTGCCTCCAAGCCCCGCGACTCGACCCTCTCCACTCCCCACCACCCCAGCTCAATCACCATGGCCATCACGTGCGGCGACATCCCCCGCCTGATCTGCTCGGTCATCATCCCGCCCGTGGGTGTCTTCTTCCAGGTCGGCTGCACCAAGGACCTGGCCATCAACGTGCTGCTTACGCTGCTCGGGTGCGTCCATCTCGCTGCTCTCTCTTGTCGCCTGTTGGCAACACTTGCTAACTCGGCTTGTCGTGTCTCCACAGCTACATCCCGGGCATCGTGCACGCCGTGTACATCCTGATCAAGGAGTAGAGCGCGCGCTGCAGCAGTTGCTGAGCGCCGGACGCGCGGAGACGGCAGCTCGCAGCCGGGGGCAACAGCCGAAGGTGGCGGGAAGACGACGGAGACGGAGATGAATGCGCATTCGGCGTCCGACTCTCGTACAGTGTGGCGAAGCGTTGGCTGCGCAACGAGCGAGCGAGCGAGCGAGCGTGCATTGAAGAGGAGGGCCTCACCCTCTCGTACAGTGGCGCTCGCTCGCTAGCAACCAGTCAGTGTGCTCGCCGGCATTGAAGAGGAGGAGGACGCCGAGCAACAGCCTTCCTGGACTCGTCGGGTCTTGCTGCATCAGGTTGGAGTCACCGCTTTGGGATCCTCCGCCAGATCGCGTTTTTGGGATTACACTATGACGCTCTTTTCTTTTTATAAACGGCGGTATTCGAGAACCAAGTTCCGCCTTATTACCATCGCAGCACGACTCTTTCCATCAAACGGATCTTCGAAGCCTCTAAAGTAGGAGAAATTACAGGAACGCATTGCTGCCCAAGTTGAAGCGGCTCCGATAGACATGGACTGGGGACACTACGCGCGCGTCCCAGTCGGAGAAGAAGCCGCAAGGGGACGCCAACGGCACGAAGACGACGCCTCTCACTCGGTGGTGGCGGCCAGAGCGCAACGGGCACGATGGACCAGCAGCGACAGCTTGAGCAGCAGCAGCGACAGCTTGAGCAGCAGCAGCAGCAGCTTGAGCAGCAGCAGCAGCATGAGCATGAACATGAGCATGAGCATGGACATGAGCGTCACCAGCCGCCGTATGAACGCGCGCGCGGGTGGTCGGACGACGGCATGAGCGAGAATGGGCAAGAGGGGGGCGTGGTCAACTGGAACAAGGTCGCGCGCATCGTGTGCGCCGTGCTGCTGCCGCCGCTCGGCGTCTTCCTGCAGACCGGCTGCTCCAAGGACCTGGCCATCAACGCGCTGCTCACACTCCTCGGGTGCGTCCCTGCTCGAGTTGGTCATGCGGGCTCGTCATCCGTGCGCAGGAACTCGCTGGTCTGACGACTCGTGACGGCGCTGCAGGTACTTGCCGGGCATCGTGCACGCGCTGTTCGTCATTCTGATGGACTGAGCGCCGCCGCCTCGGGCCGCCAGCCCTCCCGGATTTCGTGTTGCACCGCTATGCAGACCAATACACACGGCATTGTTGCAGGCATCAGTCCCTTTAACGGAGCGTCCTGGTCGCTGGACGTCTCGCACGCACAGCAGCGCTCCAGCATCCGTGGTACCATCCAACTGGCCAACTGGTTGCCCCGCCGCCTGTGACGGGCAGTGCGCTCGCCTGCCGCAGGACTTGCACATCCGCGAGGAACCAGCAGCACCGCGTGCATAGACGACGGACCCGGAGGCACCGCCAGCCATGACGGGCATGCCATCTGCTTCTGCTGGGATTTGCCGGCGGCTCCGACATGGAAATTCCTGTCGGTCCGCCTGGTTGTTGATCGGCTGGGGTTCTTGGTGGAGACGAGATGACGGCCGACTCGCGGCGAACCGCGCTCATTCCCCAACCTGTCGCCTCGAGCCCACCGCCAGCCCTCCTGCCACTCCACCTCGATCGCCATGGCCATCACGTGCGGCGACATCCCCCGCCTGATCTGCTCGGTCATCATCCCGCCCGTGGGCGTCTTCTTCCAGGTCGGCTGCACCAAGGACCTGGCCATCAACGTGCTGCTCACGCTGCTCGGGTGCGTCCATCTCTCGCTGAGGCACTCGTCCTTCCGCTGCTAGTGGTGAACTGCAGGACTCATGTTGGCGCTCTTCTGCTGCGACGCAGCTACTTCCCGGGCCTCATCCACGCCATCTACATCCTGTGCAAGTACTGACGAGTGAACCAGACGCACAGAGACCTCGCACCGACGCAGTAGGCTTGTACGAATATCTCCAATAGACCTTCCGAGTACGTCTCGCTCAGAACCCGCACATGCAGCCGGCGAGCTTCCGGCGCACCTCGAGCAGGATGCCGTCCGCGCGCACGCTGAGCTCGTCCCACATGCTCAACACCGTCGCGGGGCCAACGACGGAGGCGATGGACACGGCCTTGGGCGACTCCGAGGCGTCCGAGGCGTCGGGCGTCAAGCTGGCGCCGACCAGCAGCGCGCCGAGGCCCGACGCGTTCACCTCGCGCACGAGCCGCAGCGTCAGCTCGTCCATGTCGACGTGGTGGTGGTGGCGTAGCATGGCCGCGTCCAGCGACGACGTCGGGCACGTCAGGCGGAAGCGCACGCTGCCGGCGTCGCTGGCCACGACCTCGAAGCGCTCGTCCTGGTCCATCGCGGCCAAGCAGCGCGCGCGGACCGCGTCCGAGTCGGCCGTCGAGGCCGGCGGCAAGGCGTCCAAGGACGTAGAGAACCAGCGCTCGAGGTCCTCGAGCACGCGCGCCTGGTCGAAGCCCGCGCCGGCGGCGCCAATGACCGCGAACTGCGTCTTGGGCGTCGACCGCCACGGACCCGAGTCCTCCACCTCGACGCGCTGGCGGCCGCTCAGCTGCACCACGAACCTCCGCGACGGCTCGTCGGCCAGGAACACGACGCCCTTGGCTCGCAGCATGCCCTGGTGCTCGGCCGAGCCGCGCAGCCACGTGTGCAGCGCCGCCAGCGGCGTGGGCGTCGCCAGCTCGAGCGACGCCGAGCTGAAGAGCGACGACGACGGCGCGGCCGCCGCGGGCGAGGCCGAGGCGGCCGGCCGGCTCACGCGCAGCTTGCTGTCGGCGGCGGTCGCCGAGGCGGCCAGCGCGGCGCTCATACCCGTGCGCCACTGCGGCTGAACGTTCTCGTGGCTGACGTTGCCGGAGAAGAGCTCCTCCGGCGGCGCGACGTCCAGCACGTGCGGCAGGTACACGCGCGCGTGGTCCGTCTCGTAGACGCGCGCGAGCGGCGCGTGCTGGGCGACGACCGCCCTGGCGCGCGCGACCGCGGCCGCGTCCATCAGGTCCACCTTGTTGAGCAGCACCACGTCGGCGCAGGCGAGCTGGCGCTTGGCCACGTCATGCAGTCCGCCGTCCGCGTCTGCGCCGGCGGCCAGCGCATCGCCGTCCACGACCGCGACGACCGAGTCGAGCCGCGCGCGCGTCATCTTGCCGAAGCGCTCCTGCACGGCGGCCACGAGCGCCGTCGGGTCCATCGTGCCGCTCGTCTCCATCACGAGGTAGTCGAAGTCGTCGGCTGCCTCGTCCGCCGCGGAGGTCCCGGCGCCGCCGCTCGGGTCGTCGCTCAGCAGCTGCCAGACGACGTCGCGGAAGGCCGCGACGGCGCGCGAGGCGTCGTCGCCCGCCACGCCGTAGACGGCGTCCGGGCTCGCGCCTGGCTGGTACTCGAACACGAGCCGGCGGTCGGCCTTGCCACCCCCGTCGGCGACCAGCAGTGCGTCCACGTTGAGCGCCGCCAGGTCGCTGACGGCGCAGGCCACGCGCAGGTTGAGCCGGCTGGCCAGCACGTGGCGCAGCAGCGACGTCTTGCCCGCGCCCAGAAACCCCGTGACGATCGTCACCGGCAGCCGCCGCCGCGCCGCGTTCAGCGCCAGCAGCCGCCGCTCGTAGCCCAGGCACAGGTTCACGCGCGCCGCCGCCAGCGCCAGCGCCTCGGCCTCCTCCGTCGTCGTCCCCATGCTCCTCGCTCGGCTGCTGGTCAAACGGTTCCTGGAGCACTTTGTAGTATTTGACAAAGTATGACTTGTGTATGAGTTCATGGCTAAAGTATCAGCTGTGGATGAGTTTCGAAATCTATCCACGGGACTCTGGGATGCCATGTCTCGAGGCGACACCTTTGCCCATCGCCTCGCTCTCGGCCTCCGCCGCCGCCAGCGATGGCTGCTGCTGCGCGCGTCGTGCCCAGCGGCTTGTCTTGCGTCTCCAACGGTCGGTGGGTACGTGTGTTCGTGCTCGGCGTCGGTGGAGCGACGCAGTTGCAGCAGCGGCGAGGATGGCGGTGCACGAGTCCAAGGCGCAGGTCACGCACGGCGCGTCCTCTCACGACAGGAACCGCGTCCATGGTCGCGCGCGGACGAGTGGTGACGGATTACGTCGCCGGAGTCAGAGGCTGGTTCTCCCGTGCGGCGGAGAGTGCCTGTTCGAAAGCGGCGTGCTCAAGATGCGCCAAAAGGTGGCGCTGTCCAAGGGCTGGCGCTTCGAGGTGCTGGTCCTGTCCGAGACGGACCTGATCGGCGGCAGGGAGACAAGGAGACCGTGTGCTGCGTCACGGGCCGCGCCGCGTACAGGCGCGTGAAGTTCGAGAGCAGCGCGCAGCTGGCGCCATTGGTGCTCGCTCATCCACGCCGAGCGCGTCGACGATGTCGCTCAGCAGCTCGCCATTGCGCTTGCGGTCGACGCCGAAGCCGGTCACGTCGACGCGGCGCTGGGTGAGGAATAGATGCGCTCGCACTCAGAGCGGTCGCCTGAGCTGCGCTGGCGCTGGCGCTGCGGCCCGCGCAGCACGCGCGCCGACGCGGTCGTCATGGCCCTCCTTGTCCTATTCG
>JAADYB010000811.1:0-12695 GCA_023338075.1 Phytopythium litorale | reverse complement strand
GGACCACATGGATTTTGGCGGTTATCGTCTGGTCGTGGGGCGTAAACGTGGCGTGGCGCACACCACGGATACGGCCAGCTGCTCTTCGCTTCAATCTGGCCCAGCCGCCGCGCTCAGCGGCTCGAGACGACGCTCGGCTCATGTGCCACGGCGTGCTGTTCCGGCAAAGCACGGACCCAGCGTCTATCAGTGAGCTGCGAGGCATGCGGCAGTGAGGGCGTCGTCGGGGAAATGAGCAGCAGGCGTTGCCGTCGCTGCATGGTTGCCTGTGGTAACTATACAGTCTTTGGCACCCCGCAAGTGTATAGTCTTCCCTTTCAGCGTGGTCACTTATGCGGGCACCCACGGTACGGCGCGGCTATTCCCGGCGTCCGGAACCCGGGTCGACCCCTATTTCCAGCCGCCGCGCGCTTTTCACTTGCTGTTTGTATGCCTCGGGTGGGAACGCCGACAAAGGCGCCGCCGCCGCGTGGGTTTCGCCGCCAAGAGCAAGAGCACGGCGGAGAGGAGAAGAGGCGAGCAGCAGACGGAAAAACGCCGCGCGTGAGCACCAGCGGTCGGACGAGCACGCGACGAGAGCGACGGTGACCCGGACAGCGTCGGAGAGCGAGCAGTCGAGCACCGCCGCCGCCCAGTTGCCGCCCGCCAGCCCCGCCAGGTACTTCCCACCGCGCGATCTTGGTCTCGCCGCCGGCGACCGGCGGCAGCGGCTTCTTCCCTTCCTGCCTTCTTCCCTCCTTCCCTCCTTCTTGGTCTTCTCTCGTGAAGAACACGTGCGTCCCCCCCGGCGTCTGCGCGTGTGTTGGGGGTGGGCGAGCGCGTCTGGGGGGGAAGGGAGAAGGGCTGAACTTGAGCGGACACGCCGACTGCAGTCGGCAGCGCGTCGTTCTCGCCGTTGTGAACGGGCTCTGACCCCTGCTGCGGTGCAGGGAACGAACGCCGGACCAGCATGGCGCGACACGAGAACCCGTTCGATATGCAGATCAAGCTGCTCATGATCGGCGACAGCGGTGCGTAGCGCTCGCTCGCTCGCTCTGCTGGCGTGCCGCCTTGGCTTGGCCGTCCGTCTGACGCATGCGTGGGCTGTGCCTTGGGTGCGGATGCAGGCGTCGGCAAGACGTGCTTACTGCTGCGCTACGCGAACGACTCGTTCTCTCCGACGTTCATCACGACCATCGGCATCGACTTCAAGATTAAGAACATAGAGCTCGACAGCAAGAAGGTGAAGCTGCAGGTAAGCTCGCACGCGGCGCGGGAGCCTCCAAGTCTCTAGCCTCGTGCTAATGCTCGGGTCGCTCGTGCAGATTTGGGACACGGCCGGACAGGAGCGCTTCCGCACGATCACCACGTCGTACTTCCGCGGCGCGCAGGGTATTTTATTGGTGTACGACGTGACGGACCGCGCGTCGTTCCAGAGCATCCGCAACTGGGTCGGGCAGATCCAGCAGCACGCGGACGTGCACGTCAACAAGATCCTGATCGGCAACAAGTGCGATATGACGGACGACAAGGTCGTGAGCACGGAGGAGGGCCAGGCGTTGGCGGACGAGTACGGCGTCAAGTTCTTCGAGACGAGCGCGAAGAACAATATTAATGTCGAGAGCGGCTTCATCGAGATCGCGCGCGAGGTCAAGAACCGCCTCATGGAGGAGGGCGGTGCCCCCAAGTCCGGCGGCGTCAAGCTGACGACAACGCCGGCGCCGGCCAAGAAGGGATGCTGCTGAGTCTCGGCGAGCCCGGAGCGTCGGCCCAGCCCGACTGCCTCCTCACCCACCCAGCCGAGGCGTCGGGGCAACTATTGGATCGCACGCCACCACACCACGTCTGTCCCCTGCTGGCTCGCGCGCCGCTCCCCGACTCCTCTATCTCTCTCTGCTTTCTTTTCGCCACCAGCCCTTTCATAATAAACTCGCCGATTGACACCCAGCGCGGGCAGCAGTGCGTTCGTTCTCTTCCTTGCTGGCTTCTCTCCTGTCGGGACACCTTGCGGTTCCCATGAAGGACACGCGCACCACTGACGGCAAGCACTTCAACCGTGTGACTTCAGTGTTAGCATCATTTCCAGACGCGGATCGAGTTGTCGAGAGAGAACGTCACGATGGCCCGGCCGTCGTAGCTGAAGGCGCCGTCAACCACCTCCTCCTCGTGCCCGCGCAGCACCTGAATGCACTCGCCTGAGAAGGCGTTCCAGATGCGCGCGGTGCAGTCGGCGCTCGTCGTCAGCACCTGCGAGCCCTGCATGCTGAAGCTCGCGCCGGTCACGCCCTGGTTGTGCCCCGCGAGCACGCAGCGCCGCGTGCCTGTCAGCGTGTCGTAGATGAAGGCCGTCCCGTTGGTGCCACAGGAGACGACGAGTGCGCCTGACGCGTTGAACGCGGCGCTCGTCACTTGGCCGTTGCCGTGGTCGTCCCAGTCGAACAAGCACTTGGACGAGCGCACATCCCAGAGCTTGCACGTGCCGTCCGCTGATGCAGACAGCAACAGGTTGCCTTGGTGATCGAACATGACGCTGGATACGTCGGCGTCGTGATGCTCGAGCGACCGGAAGCATCCGCCGTAGCGCGAGTCCCAGAGTCGCACGGTCGAGTCGCACGAGCCGGTGGCGAGCAGCCGCGCGCTCGAGTCGAACGCGAGGCAGGAGACCTCCGCCGAGTGGCCCGTGAGCGCGAACCGCTCCGTCTCCGTCTCGACGTCCCACACGATGGCGGTGCAGTCCATGGAGCAGCTGCCGAAGCAGTCGCCGCCGAGCGTGAACTCCACGCTCACGACCTCGCCTTCGTGGCCACGGTACACGCCGCGCGCAGTCTGCTTGCGGACGTCCCAGAGCCGGCACGTCTTGTCGAACGACCCGGAGAGCAGCAAGTCCGAGTGGTGTCGCCGGAACGCGAGGCAGAAGACGACGCTGTCGTGACCAACCAGCGCGTTGTCGGTCGGCCGCTCGGTCTTGGTCAGCGGTGGAGCGAATGGCTGCACGAGGTGAATGGTCTTGTCGTAACTGGCTGTGGCGACCAGCTTGGCCGTCTTGCTCACCGCCATGTTGGTCATCGGCTGCTGATGCGGTCGGTGCACCGAGTGCGTCTGTAGGCGCACGCCATCTCCTCGCCCGCGGTCGCCTTGGGACGCGTGGGACAGCGAGAGCTGCTTGTGAACCAGGCGGTGCAGCAGCTCGCGCAGCTTGGGGGCCGCCGCACGTGTGAGCAGCCGCTCCGAGTCGACCAAGTGCTGCACCACGAGCGAGAGGTTGGACTCGGCGCTCACGTGGAGCAGGTCGATGGTCTTCTGCCGGAGCTCGCCGCCGGACGTCGAGTACTCGAGGCGCAGCGCCGGCGGGAAGTACCGCAGGTAGATCCGCCTCAGCTGCATGCTGCTGCTTGTGTCGAGGCACTCGGCATGACTGGGTGGAGCGAGCTGGAGGTCAAATATAGCGGGCGAAACGGCGTGCCCGAGCTCAGGTCGTTGCCAGGGGTGCAGCCAGGAGTGACTCGGACTGCCACCCAAGGCGCTTCGCTCGCTGGAGCAGCCTCAAGAGCCTCCTTGTGAGCATGAACATGGGCGTCCGCATGGAGATCGCATGAACCCGCCAGCGCTTGACCGCCTTGAAGTTGAAGCCTGCCTGATCCAATCCATAACGTGTTTCGTTCCTTGTATTCAGTCAAAGTCCGAGTCATCCGCATCCAATAATTGTGGTATTAATACGCCGTGGGACACCATTCTTCGCCATCATCATCGTGGTGCCACACACACACGCGAACACCCGGCGACACCCGGCGACACCCGCTGGTCTCTGGTCTCCGGTCTCCGGTCTCCGGTCGGTTGCGCGGCCTGGAGGGAGCAGCGGCGCTCGCTCGCTCGCTCGCCGACATGTCGGACGTCTCCGAGGACCTCGGTGGTCCGTCGTCCTCGCGGTCGGCACCGGCGTCGGCCTCGTCCTCCTCGCTCTCGTTCGTCTCGGCGATGGACTTGCTGCAGCGTACGCTCGTACCGGACGCTCGCTCCCTGCCTGGTGATGGAGGGCTGGCTGACCCGCATACTCTCGCTGTGTCCGCTGCATTCGTGTCCGCCCGGGTACGCGACGCGCAGCGCTGCAGCTGACGTCGGCGGGCCGGCCGGCGCTGTACGCGAACGAGGTGGAGATCTACAGCGAGGAGCACATCAGCCTGTACGACCACAGCGACAAGACGCAGCACCTGCGCGGGCGGTGCGCCGTGACGACCCACCGCCTGTTCTACATGGACGAGTCGCACGCGCCGCCCACGGCGCTCTTCCTGCCGCTCGAGTGGGTCACGCGGCTGACCAAGGAGGCCGGCTTCCTCGCGCGCTCCGGTAGGCGTCGCGCTCGAACCACCTGTCCGTGGTCGGTCTGACGCTCGGAGGCTCACTTTGGCGCCGCTATGCTGCTGTTGCGATGCTGCCGACGGACCAGCGAAGGTGCGCGTGGACTTCGCCGTCAAGTCGGCGCCGGTAGTCGCCACCGCGTACATCAAGCTGTCGTTCAAGGACGGCGGGCGGGACGACTTCTTCAACCCGCTGGAGGCGGCGCTGCGGCGCAAGGCGTGGCGAGACACGCACCCGAGTCACTTGGCGGACCGTCGACTGGTCAAGCGCCAGTTTAACACGGCCGACGCGGGGATCGCGGGCATTTTGAGGCGCCAGCAGGAGGCGCAGAAGGAGACGACGGAGCTGGCGGCGACCGCCTTCTCGGATCTCAAGAACCTCATGGACAAGGCTCGCGACATGGTTTGCAGCCCTGTCACTTGGTGAGAACGATGTATGCCGATCCGCTAACGAAGCGGTTGATGCCGTCCAGGTTGGTCTGATTGAGAGGTATGTCGACACGCAAAAGGCGGCGGCGGCACCGACGGCGGCGGTCGACGGCGAAGAAGGCGACAGCACGAGCAAGCAGGAGGACGTGAACAAGCTGACCGCGCTGATGCTGGACATGGGCATCACGAGCCCCGTGACGCGTGAGAACGCGGGCGGCGCGTACTTCCAACAGCTCGCGCGCCAGCTCGCCGAGTACCTGTCGGAGCAGATGCCGCGCCACGGCGGCATCATGACCCTTTCGGACATTTACTGCATGTTCAACCGCGCACGAGGCGTGGAGCTCGTGTCTCCAGACGATTTGTACCGCGCGGCGCAACTGCAGAAGGCGCTGCAGCTGGGCTTCCACCTGCGGAAGTTCGACGGGGGATTGCTCGTACTCATGGCGGACTCGCACCGCGAAGACAAGGTAGCGGACCGCCTCGCCAGTATGGCGACCAAGTCGAGCGCAGGTTTCATCACCAGCACAGACGTGTCCATTGAGCTGCACACGTCGCTGCCGCTCGCGTGGGAGTATCTAAAGGTGCGCTTTCTCCCTCCATTGCGAGGTTGTCTGCGCGAGCCCATTGCCTCTGACAAGCTGGCTTGCTTGTCCCCCGGAAGGTTGCGGAGGAGCTCGGGAAACTGTGTCGGGACGAGACGTTCGAGGGCACAAACTTCTACCCGAACCGATTTGACGCGTTTGAGGCCATTGATGCCGCGTGAACACGCCGTTCCCAGCACGAGAGGTGCGCTGATGCGTCCGTCAAGGGTCCGAGAGGTGTGAAGCACGCGTGCGTGGGGTGTGTGAGATAGAGGGGAGGGGAATGTATCGGGTCCGGCGAGGTGTCGTCGTAACTAGTCTTGCTTGTTGGTGTTGTTGGTAATAGGCGACTCTCTCGGTCTTTCATTTCACTTGAAGCCGTCGGAGCCGTCGGACTGGTTCTCCCGCTGCACGCCTGAGCCCGCGCCGCAGCGCGCTCGACTGATGTGCCGCACGGTCTTGAGCACGCCGCAGACCTGAGCAAACCCACGCAGCACCAGGCGTCATTACGATCGAGTCCACCAGAGCGTCAGCCAAACCGCGTACCCGCTGCTGCGGCTCCTCCTGAACCGCTTCGGTCTCGACAGCGACCATTGTAGACACGCACACGAGCTCCTCTTCCTCCTCCTCCTCTTGGTTTTGGTTGCTGAGATCCAGCGCCGATCGGTTGGTCGATGGAGTCTTGAGCGAGGACGTGCTCCGGTCGATCTCCAGGCTTCGGTCGAGCACTTGGAGCATGCGCGACTCGGAGATGCTCTCCTGCAGGCGCCGGTGCAGCCGAGTACTCGCGCGCTTGGTGGCCTTGGCTACCCGCGGACGCTCTCCTTCCTCTGGGTTCATCACGGTGGTGAAGGCTGTGCGAGAGGTGCGGGGGCCGAGGAAATGGACGTGGTGGCGGTGCTAGTGATGCATGCATGAAGAAAGCATAGCCCCAAAATAGGGTCGAAGCGGGTATTTATGCTCCTCGGCGCTGGAAAAGGGGACTTTCAGCCTCGAAGCCGGAAATGGCGGCGGCGAATCCGTGGGCACGCGACGACCCGCGCTCGCGGCGCTTCCCCGTGGCGCTCGGCGGCATCAAGGCCTTCGTCCTGCGCAACCAGCTGGTGCGTGGCTGTCCGCGTCTCGGCGTGTCTGTCGTCGTCCTGCGGGTAACACGGCGTCCATTCTCTCGACTGCAGGCGTCGGACACGGTGGAGATGGCGAGTTTCTCGTCGCAGGAGCTGATGGCGCGGATCCGGAGCGCGACGCAGCGCACGGAGAGTTTGTTCAGCGTACGCAGCACATGTTGGACAGGGTATGGGAAGCCGCGAGGCGAGTCGTGACGCGCGCATGCTCGGCAGGACGTGCGCGAGCTCGAGCGACTCGAGATGGCGGCCGCGACCGCGCAGTGCACCGAGCCGAACCAGCTGCGGCTGCGCGTCGCGCGCGTGCGGGCGCTGAGAGACCAGCTCGCCGCGGTGCTCGACATGAAGCCCGTGCTGCTGCAGACGCTGCGCAGGAACGCGGCGACTGAGTTCCTTGACGTCGAGATGGAGCACCAGCGGTGCGTTGACGAGGTGGAGGTGGACTGCAACGCCGTGGCTGACGCGGAGAGCTGCCTTGGTCAGGACATTCGTCGACGTCTTCTGCAAGCTCGGGCACGAGTTGCCGCGGTTCGCCCATGTGGTGCACGTCCTGGAAGGGATGGAGACGGTCGCTGCAGACGTTGACAGCAGCCGGCGCGAGCACGAGCGCGCGGTGGCGGAGCTCAAGGCGACGGTCGCCAAGTACCAGGACGCTTTCGCCGACATGGAGAAGCTGCGGGCGGCATATGCCAGACTTCAGACGACGCAGAGCACGTGAGCAGGAAAATGAATCAAGAGTTGGGTCCCTTCGTGCGGTCTGGACAAGCTACGAAAAAGCATCAAGGCGGCAGGAGGAGAATGCACAAACCGCCACCCACCGCGAGCATGTCGGGCAGAGCTGCTGAGCGTTCCAGCGGCAGCGACGCGACCTGTTGTCTGGTCATCCGGCCGGGGCGTGAAGCGCGGCGGCTAGTGGCGATAGCTGCAGCTGCACGCCGTCTTGGGGCGGCGGCACTTGCGGCACTGCGCCACCGTGCTGGCGCGCTGGCGCTTGGAACTCTGGTCGCCGTTGTCGTAGCTGCGCGAGCCGCCACCGCCGTCGCCGCCGCGGTAGCTTGACCCTCCTCCGTGCCGATCGCGAGACCGGTCCCTCGAGCGGTTCGACCCGCCGCCGTAGCGGTCATGGTGGTCGTTCCTGTCGCCGTACCCGCGATCCTCTCGGCGGCTGTTCTGGCGGTCATCACTGTGAGACGATGCGTACGAGTGTCTTCCTCGATCGCTCTCGTCGCGAGAAGAGCGGTGGCTGCGCTCTTCCTCCTCCTGCTTGAGCTCCTGGCACCGCTTGCAGTGTCTGGCATTCGCTCCGTTCACACACACCGATCGAGGACGGCCGAAGAACGGCTTCTTAACCGTCTCCACGTCTCTCGGCCGGTTGTACCACTGCGGCGGCGGCTCGAACCGCTGCGCGACGCGGTTGCAAATTAGCTCCATGTAGTCGTGGATCGCCTCCTTCGACACGAAGCGCTCGTACAGCTCGTTCGCGCGCGCCGCGATCTGGCGGCACTTGTCATCGTTGTCGCGGCACCACTGGATCTTCTCGGCAAGGTCCGACAGGTCCTCGCGAATCGGCACGTGGTCTTCAAACGGCTTGAGGATCGGGTAGTACCACATCTCATCCGCCACGCAGCGAGATGTCACCTTCAAGATGACGCTGCCCAGCCGCATGAGGAACGCGTAGCGGTTGGCCGCACAGTGGCCCTCGACGTACAGAATGTACTTGAACTTGGACTGCTCGTAGATCGGGATAAAGTGCTGGCGGCCGGCGTCGAAGATGAAGCTCTTGTTTCGCAAGAACGTCATGGGCTTGCCCGCGATCTTCTTGTCGCGCAAGTTCCACGTGGTCACCTCCGCGTTCAGGAACGGCACGCCATCCCCAGTGGCGTCGCCGTTGTACTCGGCGTCGTTCTTCCACATGTTCGACAAGTGGGCCAAGTGCAGCCGCTGGTTTGTCTCGATCGTCGTGCCGCCGCCGGTGGCGCTGCCTCGGAAGAACGCCGTGTCGACCTTGTCCTCCCATGGCTTGTAGAACTTGCTGAAGTTGCTGGCCGTGAAAAGATCACGCGCGTCCTGCGCGAATGCAAAGCCAAAGCAGCCGTTAGCATGATGGCATCAACGGAAATCATTCAGTTCCGGCGGCCGACCTCGATCCCGTGGCGCTTCTTTTGGTTTGGTCCAAGCTCGCAAAAGCACTCCCAGTTGTTCTCGCAATGCACCGGGTGACGGCACGTGCACGAGTCACAGTGCGTGTGGCGGAAGGATTGGGGGAACACCAGCCCCGTCGCGGCCTCCCAGTCTTCCGAGCACGGGAACGGGATGTCCGCAAACCTGTCAAGACATCAGTTGAGGGTGAGGACAAGACCGTACAGCAAATCAACGCGCTGTTCTTCATCACAAACCGCTTCGAGACGTAGAAGCTCATGATAGGCGCGTAGGTGGCGTAGCGGTGCTCCGTCAGAGGGATATCATCGTCTGGGTTCCGGTCATCCTTGTCGAACAGGAAGCCGTACGGCTCGCTGAGGTTTTCCTGTGCAACGCGCACGCAGGATCAATCCATTGGTAAATGAATCACGCAAGCCACCAGCCTACGGAGAGGTGATCCGCCAGTTCCGCACCTTCAAGTGCGGGTAATCGCGCTTGTTGATAAAGAACTCGCAGTCGGGGATGTTGCGGTGCTTGCACGCGTCCTCCAGCCTGCAGAACCCCAAAAGCAGCCAGCAGCGCGTCAGGGTCTCCGTTGCCCACGCCCGTGCCACACAAATGCTGCTAGAGCACGGTCGTACATATCGCGCAGCTGTGTCAGGAACTGGTCGCCCCAGTACTGCGTCTCGTCCTGGCGGTTCCGGTATCGGCAGTGCTCGTTGCAGATAATGTTGCCGTTCGCCCACCAGTTGCGCGGGTCGGGAATGATGTTCTCGCGCCGGTAGTAGTTCTGTTTCTCTGTGAGAGGTACCACCAGCGAACGCGGTCCGCCGTGTTAGTATTCACTGCTGCATGGATGGAGGGGGAGGGGAGGGGTCGAGCGAGGATCCGGTCGCTACCTCGGTAGTACTGGTTCATCGACCCGTCCGAGCTGTCGAAGGTGATGTTGTCGCCCCAGTTGTTCTCGTAGTCCTTGTTGGCGAATGGCACGAACATGACGACGCGGCGGCGGCGGATCATGACGAAGATGCCGCAGCGCATGTGGAAGAACAGGTACTTGAGCGTGTTGAACGTCGACTCGCGGTTGGTCTGCACACCGTCACAGACGCGTCAAACGTGAGCAAACAGTGAACACAACCATCTCTGGCCAGCAACGCTACAAAGCTGCCTCACGCGTCGGTGGAAGGGCAGGTTGACGCGGAAGTCGACGCCCTCGGCGACGCCGAAGCCCTCGCCCTGCATGAAGCGGTTGGCCTCGCTGATGTCCTCGGGCGGCTCAGACGGGAAGCGCTGGTCGTACTCGGCGATCTTAGGGATCAGGATGTCCGTGATCTGCTTCCAGTCCACGAGCATGGAGAAGACGTGCTGCAGCTTGGGGAAGTCCGGGTTGGACCCGCGCCAGCAGTGCTTGCGGATGAAGTCCTCGCACTCGGACTTGGTGGCGAACTTGGGCACGCCCCCCGCGCCGTCCGCGAGCACCACGCGCCGCCACTCGGGCGTCTCCTCGTCCTCGAACGCGAACACGCCGCGCAGCATCGGCCGCTCGTCCATCGTCGCCGTCCTTGGAGGTGCCCGACGCGTCGTCGGAGTTTCCTCACAAGGCAAATGGGAAATGGGATCGCGATCGACTCGACCACGCACCGCTGGGATACCGGTTTGAATTGTGGTATACCGGTTTGAACTCCACTGTCGACTGGTATTAACCAGTATCTTGGGAGTTCTGGAAACCCTCATTTGATGTGGGTCACCTCAATTAACCTGCGAGTGTAACCTTTGACAAAGTCCGGCGACATTCAGCGTAACCTTTTTCTCTATTTCTGCGTGAATGGTGCTTTCCATACATATGGTCCCAAATTGTGCTCCTGCTCTCTGTTTATCCACACGGATGGTGCGACAATTCACACCAACTGGTGGGAATTTCCGCAGACACACACAACTGAACCTGCACTTTTGTGGAAAAGCAACAAGCAAGGAAACCGCACACTTCGGCAACGCGCACGCGCCAGCAACGACCGCCCGCTCCTCTGGCAGTGAGTGTTCTTGACTCCAGAAGGAGAAAGGACGACACCAGGCAACCAGCGACCGGCAGACATGAGCCACGACCAGGAGACGCCGGACGCCGCCGGGGAAGCGCCAGCGTCGACCCCAGCGCCTGCCCCAGAGGCTGCTCCAGCACCTATCCCGGTGGTCGATGCGCTGGCGACAGAGACGCCCAGCGAGGTGAACGTGGAGGCGGAGCCGTCGGCCGTGGCGAGCTCGGACCTGAACAGCGTGACGACGTCCAGTCGCCGCCACGACCGCGGCGTCTTCTTCTTCGACACGGAGCGAGGCGGCGCGCGCGACTCGGTGAACGGGCTGCCCCCGCAGTCCGGCGGCGTCGACACGGGCCACGACCCGTTCTCGTTCTTCCACTTCGACAACGACCGCGACATTCATGTGTTCGACGAGCCGCCAACCGTCCGCGTGCTCGGCGGTCGCTTCGAAGACGCCTGGCCGACGCGTTACGTCGAGTACGACGTTGAGGTATGCCTCGCTTCGTTCCTGGCAGTGCGTGGTGATGTGTGCGCGTGGCTCCAGTCGTCTCACGGTTTCTCGTGTACCATGCACAACAGCTCCAGTACAAAAACTTCACGTGGCAAGTGGAGATCCCCAAGTCGTCCATCTCGTCGCTCTGGCTGTATATCAAATCCCGCCCGCACCTGAGACCAACCCAGCAACAGTCCATGTCGGAGCGAACAGCGACACTATCGTCAACCATCGCAGCCGAGTCGCGGTGGCCACAGCTGCGTAAACTTCTGCTCTCCAGCGCAGAAAAGTCCGTCAGCCCCGAGATGATTGCCATCGTGCAGCAGCTTCTGGACGTGACTGTTCGGGTTCCGCGATTGCTGTCGTCCGAGTTTGTCGTGTCGCTGTTCCAAGTCAGCAACTCAACATTCGACGATGAGGAAGGGTGCACATCCATCCGAGAAGGCTGGCTCAAGGTGCGCTTTTGGCTCAAAGGCAACCGCGAGAACGTTCGAATCAACCGGGGTGCCGTCACATGCGACAACGAGTGCTTCAACTGCATGTGCGTCGTCAAGCGCGTGAACTTCCGTGCCAAAAAGTGGCGGTGGGTCGCGCTCAAGCACTCGAGCATCGCCATCTACGAGTCAATCGATTCGATGAAGGCCACGGAGGCTTTCCTTTTCGACCAGAAGTTCAGCATCGAGCGGGGCATCCAAGCCACCGGCTCCAACACGGCGCTGCTCGTGTCCAACGCGACGTACGTCCTGCAGCTGGAAGCGAAGACGAAGCAGTCGATCCTCAAATGGGCGAACGCGATTCGCAAGATCGCAGAGCTTTCTGATTGGACTCAAGCTCATCGTGATGGCTCGTTTGCCATCCCTCGAAACCCGACGCAGATGCACTCGTATGCGCGCTGGTACGTGGACGGCGAGAACGCATACGAAGCGATCTACCACGCGATCTGCTCGGCACGGAAGGAGATCTTCATCGCAGGGTGGTGGATTTGTCCAACAATCCATCTACTTCGCCCGGCAGCCCTTCACCCGCAGTCTCGCTTGGATTTGCTGCTCAAGCGCAAGGCCGAGGAGGGCGTCAATGTCAGTACCATGCATATCTGTGTGTCTGGGAGCTCTGCAAGTTGTTGACTGACATGACTGCTTCCTTGGTATGAACAGATCTACATTTTGATGTACAAGGAGGTATCGGTAGCGCTGACGCTCAACTCCTACTTCTCCAAGCAGCAGTTTCGTGCGCTTCACGCGAATGTCCATGTGCTCCGCGACCCTGACTTCCTCATGAAGCAGCTCGGCATGTGGTCACACCACGAGAAGATCGTCAGCGTCGACCAGAAAGTGAGCTTCGTTGGCGGCCTCGACCTATGCTTCGGTCGCTGGGACACTGCGGACCACGTGCTGTTTGACTCGAAGGACGGCCGCCCGACTGACTTTGTCGGCAAGGATTACTCGAATCCACGTGTGAAGGACTTCATCGAAGTCGACCAGCCTGAAGTCGACATGATCGACCGGAAGGTGGTGCCGCGAATGCCGTGGCACGATTGCCACTGCCGACTGGAGGGCCAGCCG
>JAADYB010000810.1:0-12752 GCA_023338075.1 Phytopythium litorale | reverse complement strand
TGTCTCTGGATGGCTCCCGAGGTGATGATGGGGAGGCGTTACGACGAGAAGGCGGACGTGTTCTCGCTCGGCATCGTGCTGTCGGAGTTGGACACGCACGAGCTGCCGTATTCGCACGCGAAGGACAGTCAGACGGGTGCTCCGATGATGGACATGGCGGTGCTGCAGCAGGTCACTGCGGGTCGGCTGAGCGTGCAGCTCTCGGACCGTCTGCAGCCGTCGCTCCGGTACTTGGTGACTGCGTGCGTGAATCTGGATCCTCGTCAGCGTCCGACCGCGGCTCAGGCTCTGTACGAGCTACAAGTGATCGCACGATCTCTGAAATGAGATCAGGCAGTACTTACTTGTCGTGTTGCTGGAGGTGACCGAGGTTTGTGGATTGATGAATTGAATTGTGTGAACAAGCAGTCGAGTTGCACTTGCGTTGTCTATTTGATCACGCTGAGAATGCTTCGGGATCATGATCGGATCGTCGCCCTACAGAATGCATGAGAGCCACTTGGTTGGCATCTTGGAGTCATCCCAGGAGGCATCTCCGTGGCGCATGGCGGTGTCACGGTGGTTGAGCGAGGTCAAGTAGTAGCGCTCGATGTACGAACCGCTGAACCAAGACTGCTGGAGGCCGGCAGAGCAACTTTGGAACTCGACCATCCCGTCATTCTCGCTCGACTTGTGCGGGATGATGGAGCCGGCGAGTTGTAATGGGATCTGGTCCTTAGAGATCAGTCCCTCGTAGCTGTCGCTGCACAAAGCGCCGGTCACATGCTTCTGGTAAACACTCTGCGCTGCCGTGTACGCTGCGTTCAGCGAGGCAGACGCGTACGACCCACCCTGGTATGCGAGTGACTTGATGGACGTGTTGGGCGGACAGCTCGAGATGAGATCCGCAACTGCCTTGACAATGGAGCCAGAGGAGCATGACGACTGCAGGTAGTCCGAGGCCATGCTGCCTTTCATGGGAGCACTGATCGCCAGCCACGAGGACGATGTGTCCATCGTGCAGTACCCGTTTGCGATAGCACCCGCCAGCATCAGGTTGCCCATCGAGTGCGCAACGATGACGGTGTCTTTGATCGATGGCACGCTGGGTGCCTTCGTTGTCGGTGCGGGAGTTGGCGCCTTGGTTGTGGGAGCTGGCGTCTTCGTCGTGGGAGTTGGAGTCGTAGGAGTTGGCGTCTTCGTTGTAGGAGTCGGCGTCTTCGTTGTAGGAGTTGGTGTCTTTGTCGTGGGTGTCGGCGTCTTCGTCGTGGGTGTCGGCGTCTTCGTCGTGGGAGTCGGTGTCGTCGTTGACGAGGCAGTGTTGGCGATACATCCGTACGCTCCACCAACCACGATGCCGCAGCTCGATCCGTACGGCAAGCCTGTCTGAACACCGGGGCAATTGCCCAAGACGCCAGCACACACGTTCGTGCTCGTCACGCAGAACGCACCGGTGGCTCCCTCCACGCTGATCTCAATCTGGCCTGAGGCGCACGTGGCAAGGCGTCGCTCTCGCGTCCGAATCGACGTCGGACTGACCGATAGCGCGTAGTCACACACGCGCTTCTGCACCGCGGCATCGGTCCACGCGTTGTTCTTGGTGTTGATCTTGGTGAATGTGACGGACGAGCAGCATGCCATGTCGAAGTCCCCCCAGTAGTCACTTGTCGCGGAAAGACCCGAGTCCTCGCTCTCGCCGACACCGTGGAAGAAGATGCAGGGACGCTTAGCGGTCATGCACCAGCAGCTGTCATCGTCGAGCTGCCGAGCCGTGTTGTTGCGGGTGAGCTTGTCCGCGACATCGGTGACGTTGGCTGCATCGCATGCTTGGAGGACCGCAAGGAGCACAACGACGCAAATTGCGAACGAGTGGCGTCCACTGTCGTGCCAAAGCATGTTGGGCTGGAAGTACTTGCACTGCTGCAGAGTTGTGTTGGTATTTGCTGGAGACAGCAAATTTGGAAATGGTTCGAGGCTCTATGCCTTCGGCATCGGACAGCAGTGCCAGTCCCGGACGATTGAAGAAACAGACCAGCGCACACGTAAAAGCGGTGGGATTTGATTGTCACGTCGACTGGCGCACATCGATGTGATCGAACAGTGTGATTGGCACACTCTTTGCTGGTGTGTAATGCGGACGCAACGGTTCGTAAGCCGTATCATTCCGAGGCGACCATGCAGATGTGCAGTGAACAATGGCAAACTTGGCGGGGAGATTGGATGCATCGGGTGCAAGTGGGTCAAGACGGGCCATGAATCGTCCTGCCGCGACCAGCGAACGGAGCTTGCCGATCACTGCAGCGCTCCGCACATCCCACGATGCACATCTGTCACTCGATCATTTGCGCTGGCTGCTGAAGTCCCAGGAAACATTCGCCAGCCTGACCACCAGCCTGACGGTCATCACGACGCAAAGCAACAACGGAAACGCGAGTTCGGGTGAGCTGCGTGACTGTCGCTCCCGACAATATGCAGTGTGCCGATAGGCGACACACACACGTCGTCGGGTGGCCTGCTTTCGGGCCGTCGCCGTGAATGGCAGTCAACACAATAAAAGTTGGGGTGCCACCTTGTTGGGCAAGTAAGGCACGACATGCTGACTTCTGGTGGTGAAGGCCCCATCGACTCTCGCCGCCACCTCTCGTCGTCAAGCGGTTGTGAGCTCCAGGGGCTCCGCTCGTCGCTTGTCCTCCCGATAAGCAAATAACCCGCCTCCGTTCTGTCCAATTCAATGCGCGCGGAGGAGCGAGATTCACATCCGACCGATCTGCGCCGACTTTGGATACGATCCTGGAGTGATGCGTGAAAGAATGAACGCGCTGGGATCGTGCCCCGAGCGGCGACGCTACCAGGCAGCAGGCGTAGTCCATGGAGTGCTCAGTGGAGGCAGTCCGGCATCTGATGGCAGCAACAGTCTCGGCTCGCGTCCATGGCTCACGTGTGGCGCTGATCAAGTGTCGAAATCTTTCGTGCCATTGTGTTGTTCCCTTTGTTTAGGACTTTATGCTATGTAGTTATTTTTGAAGGTATATTCTCAGAGATTAAACAAAGCTCACTTACTTCATAAAGTAAACTATTTTTCATATAATATATGTTTATAGAAGAAGTCGATGAGCCAGCTGGAGCCCAGGAACGCGACCCGAGTGTCCCCTCGCGAGCATTTGTATCTGAAATGTGAAGCTGTTCGCGGCCCAAGTGCACTGCCGACGTGAAAGCTCCAAGCACATGCACATGCATGCACCACACAAGCTCACAACCGAGGTGTGTGGCCGCGCGGCCGCTTGGACAGTGCACTGCTTTGGTCGTTTGTCCGCCTGCAAACCGCTTGCTTCGGCGGTCTCCCAACACCATTCTGGAATCGACGCCTGCTCGACGAAGCACACAACTCAAACTCTATCAGTCCGATACCGACACCCCAAGAGTAACAGCAGCAGGAACATGAACCTCCAGGCTGCCACCGCATTTGCTGCAGTCGCTGCACTCGCACTCGCCACTGCCGTGCGCGCTGACAGCTGCGACACCTCGAGTCTGTCGACGGTTCTGACCAGCGACGACGCGACTCAGTGCACGTCGGACTCGGGCTACGACCTCTCGTCGCTTTCGGTCCCTTCGGACGATGTGATGGCACTCATGTGCTCGAGCGCGGCGTGCCAGTCGGCGTTGGAGGCGGTCGAGGCGCTCGGATTCGGCGACTGCACGGTTGGATCGCTTTCCATCGAGTCCGGGCTGATTGCCCCGATTGTCGCCTACTGCTCTACCTCCGCGTCGACCGCAGCGAGCACCAGCAGCGAGTCGACGGATTTGTCGGACGACGAGGCGTTCGACATCGATTCGGTGGACGCGGACACCACTGAATTTGACTCTGCGGAGGCGATTTCGTCGGCAGTGGGCTCCGGCTCGGAGAGCCTCGACGAGGACTTCGATGCTGATGTGGACTCGACGCTCGGTGACGTGAGTGCCAGTTCGGGCAGTCTGGACTTCCAGGACTTGGTGGCCGGCGACGCCGACGACGTCAACTCGACGTCGTCGGACAGCGGCAGCTCCGATGTGGACGTTGGCGACTCATCCTCGGGCAGCGACTACTCTGTCGAAAGCTCCGGGTCGTCGACAAAGTCGGCTTCGGATGCTTCCGAGTCGTCATCGCCGTCAGCGGCATCGAGCACCAGCACGTCTGCCTCGTCGTCGTCTTCCAGCAGCAACGCCGGCTCTTCGCTTGCTTCGACCTCGACCGTCGTGGTTTCTGCGATCGTCGCGGCTATCGTTGCGCTCGTTGTGTAAGGCTGCAAAGAAATCGTCCGGGGGCCATCGATCTTGTCAGCGTGCGTTTCGATTAGAGTTGATGTTGTTGAAGCCATTTGAAATGCATGCATGTATTGTAGCTGCTGTCCGTCCATGTGGAGCGTTTGACAGGGCGACCATTGCGTTCGGCTCTGGTATTAGCAGGCAGCAGCACCATGCCGAAACAGGTCGTCTGTCAACAACAACAATGCCATTGAACTCGATTCCCACAAAACTTGTTGTCATTGATACCCCACTCGCCTCGTTGAGAGTTCTTCACATGCTTATAGAGTGGGGAACACACAGTGCCATTCGCGTCTAGTCCTGCGCTTCGATCGCTTACAGGATGAACGCGACAACTGTCGCGGCGATGGCGGAGCCGAGGACGGCGGTCGTGTGAGTCACCACGGTTCCGGCGTTGCTGCCCGATGACGCCTCCGTGTCCGAGCCAGACGACGATGCGGACGCAGACGCCGACTCCTCCGTCTCCTCGGACGCGGACGAGTCAGCCGACGTCGGCTCGGGCGTCTCCACAGTGAAGTCGCTGCCCGAGTCCGAGTCGCCAACCTCGGTGTCCGTGTCGGCGCTCGCCGACGACGTCGTGTTGGCGACGACCGGCTCGACCGTCGCGACGATCTCGCTGTCGGTGCTGCTGGACGAGTCGCCACCGGGCGACACTGTCGCGGCCACATCTTCGTCGGCGGTGGAAGAGGAGCTCGTGCCGGTCTCGGCCGAGGCGCTCGTGGAACCCGCGCAGTAGGCGACGACGGGCTCGATGAGTCCGGTTTCGATCGAGAAGGAGCTGACGGTGCAGTCGCTGAGGCCGAGCGACTCGGCCGATGCGAGCGCCGACTGGCACGACGTGCTCGTGCACATGAGGGCCATCTCGTCCTCCGAAGGCGTCGCAAGCGACGTGAAGTCGTAACCAGAGTCGGTCGAGCACTGGGTCACGTCGGTGGACGCGAGCAGCGTCGCCAGCGCTGTGGTGTCACACGCGTCGGCGCGAGCGGCACCGGCGAAGGCGCCGACGGCGACGGCCGCGAGCGAAATGACGGTGCGGAGGTTCATGTTGGTTCCTTTGGCTGGGGAGGAGGAGGGTACCTGCTGCTGTAGCGGTTGTTGGTGGATTCCGAAATGATGAAGAGGGCCAGACCGCGACCGCGACCGCGACCGCGACGGAGACTTTGGAAGAGAAGGAGAGGACTGGCGCCGGCTGTGAAGCCAGCGACGAGTGGTTGATGTTGTGGGCACAATGACCTGGACTGTCAAGGGGAACAATGCAAGTCGTGCGCACTGTAACGCCATGTTGGTAGAGGAGATGCGGCTGGCACCGCACGTGGGGCTCCGACGCATTCGTGGTATCAGAGTCCAGACCACAGGCTGGGAGGTTGGACGCGGCCCAAAGGCGGGTCGAGACAAGTGGAAGGAAGGAACGCGGGCTCTTCCAGGCTCAACGAGCCGTATGACAGCTGGATCGGTCGCGAACGAAGGTGCTTTCGTTTGTGCACCTCCTGCACTTCATGTTCAACCTAATCCGCTATAATTTGATCTGCATATATGCTGTAAATTAAATATACATATATTTCATAAAAGCATGTACCCAACAAGATAATGATTATTGATACTCGTTATCAGCGAGGTCAATTCTTGGACAGGCGCTTCGTTTCTGCCGCCGCTGTGGGACAGTCTGGTGTCCACGAGCATTCACAATGCCGCGACAGATTTGTCAGGCAGCATCTGGAACAGCTTGGAGCTCACGGTCTCCAAGTCGGTCGGTGATAGTCCTTCCTGGCTCCACGATCGGGCGCCACTCCATCGATGAGGCACGCACAGCCGACCACGAGCCGTGTTCGCATGGAAGGTATGGCGTGACAAGCGCATGGCCCATGAAGGAGTAACAATTCGATTGAAGGTCGGTCCGAGCTGGAAGCCCTTGCTCAGCGTCGTGCGCTCCATCGATCACACTAGCGCCATGTTCCGACGACATACCCCAAGGTGTAAATGTCATTCTCGAGCAGGAACCACCAGAGCTTTTGAAAAGGACAGACGAATCACACACGACTCCACTGTCGTGCACAACCTCCGTCTTTGTCGTCCATTCTCAGGCAGAAGATCGCGATATTGTTGCCATGTCGGATGATCCGACGTTGAGAACGAGATATCATTTGTTTTTGTGTGTGTGTATTCGTGACAAAATATCAACGGCCGAGGCGCAAGGCAACTGCCGAGCACTCAAGGGAGTCCGTCTAGCGAGAAAGCTGCTTAAGCCATCATGGCGGCGGCGAGCATGACCGTGCCGACGATGGCCGACGTGGCGGTCAGAGCGGCACCGCTGTTGCTGCCCGAGCTGCCGACGCTACCCGACGAGGCGGCCGAAGCGGCAGACGGAGCCTCCGTGGTCTCCTCCGAGCCCGACGAGGCGGCAGGGGCCGTGGTCTCGACCGTGTCGTCCGAGCCAGTCGTGGACGCCTCGCCGACCGTCGTCTCCGCGGCGCCGCTGCTCGACGAGGCGGTCGTGGTGGTGCCCGCCGACGAAGTGTCGTTGCACGCCTCCACGATGGGGTCCACGAGCTCCGACATGATGGCGAAGCCGGCGACCGTGCAGTCGCCCAGGTTGAGCGCCTCGAGGGCAGCGAGGGCCGACAGGCACGACTCGGTGCCGCACATGGCCTCGATCTGCGCGTCCGTGGGGGTCGTCAGCGACGTGAAGCTGTAGCTGGCGGCCGTGGCGCACGCCGCGACATCGTCGCTGCCGAGCAGGCCCCCGATCACGGTCGTGTTGCACGTGTCGGCGTTCACGCTGGCGGCCGTGGCGGCGACGGCGGCGGCGGCGAACGTGGCGATGGTCTGGAAGTGCATCTTGGACGGAGGTGGTGGAGGAGGAGGAAGAGACTGTACTACCTGCTGGAGAGCTCGGAGGTGAATTGAGAAGTGAGCGAGCGAGTCGGCCGCGCAGATCGAGATCGGGATCGGGATCGGTCGGAGCTCGCCTCGCTTCGCTTCGCTGACTCTCCGACAGGATGACGGCGTGCAGGTGAAGGGCACGGGCCGCGAGGCGAGGGGGAGGGGCGGCCGATGGCTGATGGCTGATGGCGAAGAAATCAACCAACCGCAACCGGAGCGCGCAAGTGCAAGCGGCCGGCACCGGTTCTGGCAGACGCCCGTGAGAGAGAGACGAGGGGAATGGGTGTGACGCCAGCGAGTAATGCCCACTGTCACCGTCTGCACGTCGAACACTCACTCACACGCCCATGTCGGTGCTCTCTCCAGCCGTACGCTGCGCCGTGACAAGGGCCATGCAAAGTGTCGACGTCAATGCGGCCGCATAGAACATGTCGCTGACCGCGAACGAGACCGCGAGCGGAGACCGTCCCCACCACCCATGCGGCGACCTGGCGGCTCTTTTATCGCGTGGGGAGAAACCGCGTGGCCGGCGCATGATCCGTGCTGGCAGCACAGCTTTTTCACGTGCTCAAGCGTCCGGACTGGCGCTCGGAGCTCTATTCCAGGCGCTTTCGGGGGGAACCAGTTTGGATGCACCTCACGCGTCGAGCGATTGCAACGTTGGAATGATCTGACGGCCGATCCCCATCACGATCGGGAATCAAAGGGGTCGTGCCGATGACAGGGCGGCGGCTGATGCTGGTCGCGTTCTCCTCGGTCTTCTCCCATCCGGCAGGAACGTATTCTCGCAGGGAGTTGAAGAACGACGTCCATCCACAGGCTGAAGACCGCTCCTCCTCTTCGTCGAAGAGGAGGAGACCAGAAAAAGAAGACCAAACCAAAGTCTCACGTTTGACTGCCATTGGCGACACCCACAAACTACAGCGAGTGCAGTGCGAGAGGTGTCGGCACTTGGATCAGACGATGGGATGATTCCTGTCGCGATCGCCACGACCCACGCTGCATTCCACGCTCACGCTCGAGCCGAGCGCGTGAACAACTGCAGTCACGGCGGGAAACCAACCGCATCGCATGGGCGTTGCTTCAGTCCTCAGAACGCTTTCCCGGCAGAACCCAAGAATGGAGACGACGGGAGATGGTGCATGCGTATATGAAAAAAACGGGCTATGCATTGACGAGGGTTTCTCCTCTGGTCAGCTAAATACGTCCTGAATCGAATTTATCGCATATGATTTGAACATTTCGTATCACTTTCGATTGGACACCGCTCCCACGTTCCATGGAAACATCCATTCTATAGAAAGTAGACGGATCTGCCACGGATTTGCTTGGTTTAATCAAGTCAATGTCCACACAAGACACTATCACTCGGACACGGTCAGCGCCATACGCATCTCAAGGTTCGGCCTGCGATCCAATTCAGTCCCATTTCGATCAAAGGCCCTCTATTTGAACGCACTATCGTACTTGCAAAGATCTGGCGAGGTTTTATGCCCGCCAGTTTGTGTGGAGGCCACACCGCCATCGCCCGAGGTTTTTTCTCCACCACAGCGCTGCGCCAAAGTATCCAACCGACCGGCAGCTCCCCGACGCGCCTGCCTCCCCTCGCTTGCGGCCTCTCTGCGCCGCCTTCCCCCGCGCGCCACCGGCCCCGACGCACCCGAGCGCCTCGACGACACCATGCAGCAGGTGCGTGCGTGCTCCGCGGGCTCATCGCGGCCTCTCCGGCGCGCTGACTGTCCCTGGAAGCCGAGATCTCGCTCGAAGATAGCGACCACTCACTCCCTTCTTCCCTCGCTTCTCGTGTTCATGCGGTCTGTCTAGGCGGTGCTGGACCCCGAGTCCCAGGTTGAAAAGGTGCGCGACGGCCTCTCTTCTCTCTGTGCCACTGCTGTAGTGGCGTGAGGCTAACTCCAGGTCTCTGCAGGGCGAGAATGCGCGCATGTCGTCGTTCGTCGGCGCCATCGCCATCGCCGACATGGTCAAGACGACGCTCGGCCCCAAGGGAATGGACAAGATCCTGCAGTCGGTACGCCGTGCGAGCGCGGCTCTGCCTGTGCCCGACAGCTGTGGCTGACGGTCGAACGCCTGGCGGACAGATGGGCGGGCCGGACAAGAGCATCTCGGTGACCAACGACGGCGCCACGATCCTGCGCTCCGTGTACGTGGACAACGCGGCGGCCAAGGTGCTCGTGGACATCGCCAAGACGCAGGACGAGGAGGTGGGCGATGGCACCACGAGCGTGGCCGTGCTGTGCGGCGAGCTGCTGCGCGAGGCCGAGAAGCTCGTGGACCAGCGCATCCACCCGCAGACCATCATCGACGGCTGGCGCATCGCGCTGTCGACGGCGCACGAGGCGCTGCAGCGCTCGGCGCGCGACAACTCGAGCGACCCGGTCAAGTTCCGCGAGGACCTGCTCAACATTGCGCGCACGACGCTCAGCTCCAAGCTGCTGACCCACGAGAAGGGCTACTTCGGTGCGTCTCCTAGTGGTCTGGTCATGGACCGAGTCGGGGGTCTAACTGTATGACTGGGCGACGGATGTCCATTGCTGCCGACAGCCGAGCTGGCGGTGAACGCGGTGCTGCGCCTGAAGGGGTCGAACAACCTGGACTACATCCAGATCATCAAGAAGCCGGGCGGCTCGCTCAAGGACTCGTACCTGGACGAGGGCTTCATCCTGGACAAGAAGATCGGCGTGGGGCAGCCCAAGCGCGTGGAGAAGGCCAAGATCCTGCTGGCTAACACGGGCATGGACACGGACAAGATCAAGATCTACGGCGCGCGCGTCAAGGTCGACTCGATGGACAAAGTGTCGGCGATCGAGGACGCCGAGAAGGCCAAGATGCGCGCCAAGTGCGAGAAGATCGCGGCCTTTGGCGTCAACTGCTTCGTCAACCGTCAGCTCATCTACAACTACCCGGAGCAGATCTTCACGGAGAAGGGCATCATGGCGATCGAGCACGCCGACTTTGACGGCATCGAGCGGCTCGCGGCCGTCACGGGCGGCGAGATCGCGTCCACGTTCGACAACCCGGACCAGGTGCAGATCGGCGAGTGCGACCTGATCGAGGAGATTATCATCGGCGAGGACCGGCTGCTGCGCTTCTCGGGCGTCAAGACGGGCGAGGCCTGCTCGGTCGTGCTGCGCGGCGCGAGCACGCACCTGCTGGACGAGGCCGAGCGCTCGCTGCACGACGCGCTGGCCGTGCTCACGCAGACGGTCAAGCACACGCAGACGGTCATGGGCGGCGGCTGCACGGAGATCCTCATGGCGCAGGCTGTGGACGCCAAGGCGCAGACGATCCCCGGCAAGAAGGCGCTGGCGATGGAGGCCTTCTCTCGCGCGCTGCGCCAGCTGCCGAGCATCATCGCCGACAACGGCGGCTTCGACAGCTCGGAGCTTGTCACGCAGCTGCGCGCGGCGCACACGCGCGGCGAGACGAACGCGGGCCTCGACATGAACTCGGGCACGGTCGGCGACATGGAGAAGCTGGGCATCCGCGAGGCGCTCAAGAGCAAGAAGCAGGTGCTCTTCTCGGCCGCCGAGGCCGCCGAGATGATCCTCCGAGTAGATGACATTATTAAGGCGGCCCCGCGCAAGCGCGACGGGTACTAAGCCTGGACGGAGAGAGGCGATGCCGACTGCGGGACGACGCGACGGACTGACGGACCGGACAGCAGGGGCGAGGGCATTGCAGCTGCGCGGTGGCGACGCCAGGGAGGTGAGAGGATGGATCATCCGGCAGCACGCCGTTCGAGTTTTAAGTACAAAAACACTGATAGTTTGAGATGCTACGGCGGCTTTGGGCTGTGCTGCGGTGAGTCAAACCTGTGGACGCCGCGTTGATGTCGAGCTTGGTCGACTCACGCTGGTGGTTGCAGTGGCACGCGGATTGGTTGGAACGCTCTGCAGTTCGTCTCCGCGCCAAAATTAGCCTTGGTGCTCTTGGATGGCGATCGCGCTCTGACGCACCCAATCACGCCACGCGCGTGAAGCTTGTGGCGAGTGGCCACTCGCTCCTCACTGTCGCCGTGGTCCGTTTGGGAAAGCGCACAGCAACGTCATGCACGCGGATACTGCATCATCGTCGTCATCGTCGCTTCCAACGGAAGCACCACCGCTGGCTGACATCGTATCCAACGGCGTGCTGCTGCCGACCATGCTGTTTGTCAACTTTGGCATCTTCCAGTACCTCGTGCTGCTGTTCCGCCGACGTGCACGCCGCGAGCCGTTCGTGCTGCTGCTCCTGGTGATCGCTGCAGTGGGCTCGGCTGTCCTTATGGGCTTCTCCGTCGTGTCCGAGCCAACGCGCATGGAATTGGTGCGCGTGTCCAACTTTTGCCTGGCACTCGTGCTGCTTGTTCAGACGGCACACTTGGACGCGGGGGTCGCCGCGGCAAAGGGTGGCGAAGGTTCGCTCCAGATCGACAGCGGACGCGCCTCGAGACTGGCTGTGCGCCTCGCAATGGTGGTCGCCGATCTGCTGATCCTCTATGACGCCGGCACCTTGGCGATCAGCCTCGCGCACCTCGTGCAGCCGTCGGTGATGCCCACCGAAGCGACCGCAGTCGTTCATGAAGTGGCCGAGAATCTGACGCTCCTGTTCACCTTCTCGCTGCGGTTCGGTCTGCTGACGCGGCGCAAAGGCTGGCGACTGCTGCTGCGAGATGACGCGCTTGAGGTGTCGTGCCACGTTGCGCTCGTTGCGCAAGAGTATCCGTTTTTGATGCTCGTTGCTGACGACGCAACTGACACCTCGGGCGATGCCAGAGGCTTCCACGGCATCCCGTGGCTCTACATCCAGAGTATCTGCCTGCGCGCCACAATGCTGCCATGCGTGTGGATGACGATCGGTCAGCATCACTACAACATCCTCCACTCGAACGAGAGCCCGACGACCGAGCGCCTGAGCCAACTCCCGGATCACACGCTGCATGACCTCATTCAAAAGGCGACTCTGGTTGTCGCATCCAAGTCGGTAGGTCGCTCGTCCGTGTCGGTGTCAAGGATGGCGAGCAGAGGCCAGTCCGCTGTTGTATTGCCCGTCGCCTCGATCGCTGAAGAGCACCAGAATTGTGAAAGAAGCGGCGACAGAGTCGAACCGACCATTTCCGCCGCTCGAGATCACAACTCACTCGACGCTGATGAAGTGAGGTGACACCACAATAACGAGCCGGAGGACATACCGGAGCACTACACAGTGTCTCCGCGGCCTCAACGGGCATTGTGAATGACGGAAGCCTGCAGCACGAAGTCTCCAAGCTTGATGAATCCGATTCTGACAGTCGACGACACATCGACTTCAATCCCAAGCTTCATACACTTGACATCGAGTGTTGCAATTCAAGTGGCCAATGAGTGCTCGCGGGTGGCTTGCCAGTGGCGGCACGGAAATAGTCGTTGATCCAAGGCAGTTCGCAAGAATATCTGCACGAGCGCTGGACAAGAACAAGGCTCAGTGATACCCACCCAACGCCAAGAATAGCCTCACAAACTCACATGGGAGCCCGAGTGCTCGCACCAACTCTGCTTAACACAAGCGAAGCTCTGCTGTTGGAGATGACAGCGTCCGGGATACATGGGCAG
>JAADYB010000809.1:0-12752 GCA_023338075.1 Phytopythium litorale | reverse complement strand
GCTTCAAGACACGCGGAGACTCTTTTTACGACCGCAGTCGCGCCGGGTCCAGCAGCAAGAAGGAAGACAGCGGCGCATCTGCGATGGATTACCGCTGGATTCAGATCGCCACGTCTCTCGTCATCGTCCAGTGGGCTCTAGTCTAGAGGTCTAGAGTCTACGATGTTGACCGCACCGAGTGGCGAGATATGAGATCAACGGACAGCCAGCATGGCAATAGAGGACGCGATCACTACAACATCACTGTTTCCGAGCGATGTCGAGAGCGAAAAAATGATTCACGAGGAAAGTGAAACCAACTGAGAGCAAACGCGGCAACTCGCTAACTTCCATAGCATGTCGCTCAAGGGCTTGAAAAAGACGACACATGCTCGCGCAATGGTTTGCACTCGATCGAGGATACGATGATGGTGAACGCCTTGTAGCGCATGAAAATAGACAACAGGTGCAATGTATCTCTCTTCTCATTCTCTCCTGGTCGGTATGCAAGACAAAGCAACAACACACACGAAGCAAGGCACACCCGTTCTGAACTCGATCCATCTTCTCTCATCTCGCGCGCTTCGAGAGTGGCTTTGGTGCGGTCTACCGTCTCACATGACGATGGTGCCAGGCTCCGGAATGTTGGCGGAGATGGCCTTGTGAGGCAGGATGAGCCCGCCGTTGATGAACTTCTCGTCCTTGACCTGCACATCTTCGCCGACCACCGTGATGCCCTCAATGCGACACTGACAACAAACATCCGACGACATGCATTCGACAGCGAGCACAGTTAGCTATGTAAGCACCCGTCATGGAGGTGAGAGCAGTACGTCAGACGCACCCAACGGCCAATCGTCGACCCCCAGCCGATGATGCTCGACTGAATCCACGAGTTGGCGCGCACCGTCACGCCGCGCAGAAGCGTCGTGCGGCTCAAACGAACACCTGCGTCATCACCACCCACCGCTTGCCATCAGCGCGCTGTCATCGCACACCAACTCTCATTTTTATTCCACCACGCACCGTCCTCAATGACGCAGCCAGGGCCGACGACGACGTTCGGTCCGATGAGGCAGCCTTCTCCAATGGTGGCGGTCGGGTCGACGAGCACGTTGCCGACGAACTTTGGGCCGCGGGTGAGCGTCTCGGCGTCGGTTCGCTCGAGGAAGTCGAGGTGCAGACACATGCCCGAGAGGAAGTCCTTGGGCTGGCCAATGTCCATCCAGTAACCCGGCAGCACCATGGAGAAGAGGTTCCCCTCGGCCGCCATCTGCGGGAAGATCTCCTTCTCGATCGACGTCGGGCGAAGCTGGATGCGGTCCAGGATCTCGCGGTTGAAGATGTAGATGCCCGCGTTGATCTTGTTGCCCACGTACTCGCGCGGCTTCTCCACGAACCGCTGGATCTGGCCGTCCTCGGACGAGATGACCACGCCGTACTTGGATGGCTCATCCACCCGCGTGACCTGTTTGTATGAGAACACAGCAGCGAGTTAGACGCAGCCATCAATGGAGATTTATCGACATGGAGACCCGCGCACCAGGATAGTGCCCTCGCCGCCGTGGTTCTTGTGAAAGTCGAGGAACTCCTGCAGCCGGTACTCGCAGATGACGTCGCTGTTGAAGACGAAGAACGGGTCGCCGTCGTCCAGCAGCTCGCGCGCCAGCGCCAGCGGTCCGGCCGTGCCCAGCGGCTCGGTTTCATGCGAGCACGAGATCTTGATGTTGTACTGCGGCCGCCACCACAACACAGACCACCTCGTTCGTCTCAGTGCGTGTTCGTTATCACTCCATGGCGTTCGTGGACTCGCACCTTCTTCTCCATGGACTCGAGCGCCGCGAGCATGACCTGTGGCTGGTAGTTGACGGCCAGGATGACCTCGGACACGCCCACCTAGCCGTCCCCAGACGCCGTTAGAGGCATTGAACGCCTTCAGAAGACTCTCGAGACCAGAGGAAGAGGAGGACGCGGGGCGTACCGCGACGAGCGCCTCGATCTGGTGCATCACGATCGACTTGTTGCAGAACTCGACCAGCGGCTTGGGGCATGACAGCGTCAGCGGCCGCAGGCGCGTGCCGAAGCCGCCCACGAGGATCAGCGCCTTCATCTCTTCCTTCTCTTGCGACCTGGATGCGCGAGGTATACTGAGCCCAAGTCACACGGGGAGCGCTGATGCAAAAGATCGACGCGGATCGAGTACCGCCACAGATACTATAATTGATATATGGACCTCTTGAATATAGTTGTGTTGGAATTATTATACATGTGTTATGACAGATAATCCACTTCAACTTGAGCCTCTTTGACTGCGTCCTTCATGCACGCTAGCCTTGAACGCTTCTTTCATCCATCACGGCAACCTCGGTTTGAGGCAGCATCAACTCCCGCAAGAGCCACTGGGAAAACTGTCAGTCGCCGTGTTTAAACGCCCACCATTAACTATCTGAGCCAATTGGAAACCTTCCGTCTGCGTGCAGCATCTGCGCCATCTCCAAGGTGGGAATGAGACCCGTTCGACGGGCGTTCAACTCATCCGGGAGAAGTGGTTGAATCCGCTTGACGATACGAGCCTGGTTGGTGGCATCCGTACACATGACGTGTGCGAGTCGTCGAGACTAGCCACAGAGCCATGCGAATGTGCCCCATTCGTTGCGTTGGCCATTGCATCTGCCATGCAGCCTTTCTTGAAGTTTCGCTCGTTCTTGGACAGCACTCGTGATGCATCGATGTCACCTCGAGCCGGGGGATCTGATGAAGAGGTTGCTGTATGTGGCGTGGCGATATTTAGAAAGGTCGGAGAGCTCACTCTATGGCCTACCCTAAGCTAATTTGCGCTTGTCCGAGGACAAGTACAAGACGTGTTCGACGCTCAGCTTCAATCAAGCGGTGCGAGAATCCACGTGCTCCGGACGAGCGACGTGTCGAACTGCTCTTCGTCTGGTGTCAGGTTCGTACTATGACGTTGACAGCGTCGTCAACAACTGGCAGCTGCTGCTGATAGCGGTCTCGATCTTGATAGAGTCGAAGGTAGGTGTTATAGGCCCGATGAAAACAAGCAAGCGACGTGTTCATCTCCACGATGATCCAGTCAAACAGACGGCTGAACAGCACCTTAGCATTCGCGTCACGCGAGCTCGTACCTGTTGCATTCGGCAGAAACACGATCATGGTGCATGTTTCCTCCATAGATCATGAGACGAGAAACAATTTTCGTTCGTGTGGAGCAATATGCGATCTGTATTCACTAGCTGGACTGACGGGAGTGTTGGAGCGCAGCGTTGACTGCTGTTGGACCAAAACACCGATGACGGACGCACTGATCACGCACGTGTGCGAGCAGTGCGTCCGCTACGGTTGTTCATCCATGAACCAGAGACAACTAGTCTCCATCAACGCCACCCCGTTCCGACTGCCAGCTGCAACGCTTCATCGCGGACGCTACGATCGGGAAACGACTACGCCGACATGGGCGAAGCCGTCTTGCCCGACGACGACGAGGTAGACGAACGGAGGTGCGACGTGTCGAACAAGCGGAGCTGCTGCATGTCCGTCGCGAGCTTACCCTCCAGTCGCTCAACGTGGTGGCGTAGGTTGCGGATCTCGAGCATCATCGTCGAGAAACCCTCGTCGATGCGGGCGACGCGTGCGCGGTCGCGGTCCCGGCTGCGGTAGCACCACTTGAGCGTCTCGCCGAACGCCACCATGGCGAACGCGAACACCATCGAGAACAGCCACTCGTACCACTCAATGTACGCAAAGCCGAACAAATCGTCGCTGACGACGGGGATCTTGGTCACGCACAGCGTGAGTGCGATCGAGCCGACCGCAGCCATCTGCATCCACTTGTTGCTGAACATGTCCTTGAAGACCGAGTTCGTGAAGCTGCGCGCCGTGTACGCGCGGAGCATCTCCATCGTCGTGATGTAAACGAACGCCATCGTCTGCGACCGCGACGTGCCCTCCGACACGCACTCGTAGTCGCCGCCGTAGCACAGCAAGTCGTCGGTCTCGTAGTACATCTGCGAGCGGATGCTTTCGTCGAAGCGGTAGGTGCCGTTCAAGAACTGGGCGCCGCAGTTCATGTACATCTGCCACCCGTTGCCCATGCCCATCCAGCGAGAGCACACGGCGTTCACGTACTCGCCGACGCCGCCGTCCGTGTCCACGTCCACCATGATGTCGCTGAGCAGGATCTTCTTGAAGTTCCAGTATAGCCCGCACACGAACACGATGAGCGCACCCGACGCAATGAGGAACGCGTTCGACAGCACAATCACCCACAGACGGCCAAAGATAATGTGCTGGCTACGCGGACGAGGTTGGGACTTCATGACCGTGCCATCGCCCTTCTCGAGACTCAGCGCGACTGCTGCCATGCCGTCAGCAAACAGATTGAGCACCAAGATCTGGAGCGGCTCCAACGGGTTGGGCATGCCCACCGCGATCGCCGTGAAGATGACCGTGATCTCGCCAAAGTTGGTCGACAGCAAGAAGCACACGAAGCGCTGGATGTTCTCGTAGATCTCGCGGCCCTTCTCGACAGCAGCAACAATGCTACAGAAGTTGTCGTCCGTGAGAATCATGTCGGACGCCCCCTTCGCAACCGCTGTGCCAGCCATGCCCATGGCAACGCCGATATCGGCTTCCTTCAATGCCGGCGCGTCGTTCACACCATCACCAGTCATTGCAGCGACGTGGCCTTGGCGCTGGAGCGACTTGACGATCTCAATCTTGTCTTCCGGTTTCGCTCGAGCGAACACGGACACGCGGCTCGTGATCTCGTCAAGATCCGGCTCCGCAAGGTAGATCCCCTGGCGTGGGCGGAGCACCGTGCAGTCGACAGCTTCTTCGTCCACATCAGCGCCAATCGGCAGCAAGTCAATGTTCTTCGCAATCGCAATAGCCGTCTTGAGGTAGTCGCCCGTAATCATGACGGTCCGGATCGACGCATCGCGCGCGGTCTGGATCGCATCCTTGACGCCCTCGCGGGGAGGATCAATCGAGGCAATCAGACCCAAGAAGATCAGCGGCTCGCACAACGCCTCGAACTTGGCTTCCACGTCGTCCTCCACCTCCGAGAATGGGATCTTCTGGAGTGGACGGATCGCGACGGCAAGCACACGCAACGCTTGCGACGACAGCTCGTCGACTGCTTCAAGGATACCGTCGCGGTCCTCGGGAAGCATCATCGTCACGGAGCCGTCAGTGCGAAGGAACTGCGCGCAGTTCTTCAGAATGTAGTTCGGCGCTCCCTTGACGTTGGCGACGTACTGCGTGTTGACGGGCAGCGGAAGAATGTCGAAGCCGTTTCCAACCGGCACTGCGTTCACGGTGATCATCATCTTGCGGGACGACGAGAACGGGACTTCCGCGACGCGGGGGTACGTCTCGTTGGCAGCCTCGCGCTGGATGCCAGCCTTCGCCGCAGCAACCACGAGCGGTGCCTCGGACGAGTTGCCCATCGGGACCCAGATCGTCGCGCCACTGTCCGATTGCTCCTTCTGAAGGCTCGTGTTGCTGCAAAGTGCGGCTGACAGAAGCGTCGAGCGGACCAGGATGTTCGACTTGGACTGACTGATGCCTTGGCGGAAGATGTCACCAATCGTAGGGTCGAACCCCGCGCCGGTGATATCGTACGCGATCGCGTCTCCCCACATCTTAACCGCGGTCATCTTGCCTTCCGTCAAGGTGCCGGTCTTGTCTGTGCAAATGACGGAGCTGGCACCGAGTGACTCGACAGCCGCGAGTTTGCGGACAAGAACATGCTTCTTCACCATTTCGGCAGTTCCGGTGGACAGGCAGATGGTCACGACCATCGGAAGGCCCTCGGGCACCGCACTGACAGCGAGCGAGACGGCCACCATGATCATGGTGAGCCACGTCGGCCGGTCCGGATGCTTTGGGTCTTTGTAATCCCGCACCATGCCCACGACGAACACAACCACGCAGATGCCGATCACAGCAGCGCCCATGAGAACACCGAGGTGGTGCAGCGACTGCTGCAGCGGCGTCATCTTCGGGTAGTACTTGTCCACAAAGCGACGCCAGCAGCTCGGCTTCTTGCCGTCGGGGCCAACTCCGCCCTTCAAGAGCGTTGCGATCGAACCCACGCGCGTCGACATACCCGTGGCGACGACCACGCCGACAGCGTTACCCGTAGCGACCGAAGTCGACGCGAACACCATGTTGTCGGCCGTCAGCTTCTGGCTCTTGGACAGATCGGCGTCGAACTTCTTGAGCACGTCCTCCGATTCTCCCGTCAGAATCATCTCATTCACCTTGAAATCCGAGCTGAACGTGAGGCGGATGTCCGCGGGAACAATGTCGCCCGTCGCAAGCACGACGATGTCGCCTGGCACGAGCTGGTCGCTTGCCAACTGGATCTGTCGTCCGCCGTCCCGCAAGACCACGCACTGCGGCGATGTCATCTTCTGCAGGGCGTCGAGAGCGTTGCTCGCGCTGTACTCTTGGGCCGTCGCAATGACGGCGTTGAGCGTCACAATGGCGATGATGGCGATGCTCTCGACAAACTCCTGCAGCGCCATCGACGCGATCGCGGCGGCCATCAACAGCCCGATGATCACGTTCGTGAACTGGAGCAGGAAGATGACGTAGATGGGCGCCTTCTTGTCGGCCTCCAGCGAGTTCGGGCCGTGCTTCTCGAGCCGCTCGGCCGCGTCGTCGCTCGACAGGCCGTGCGTCGTGTCCACTGCGAACTCCGCGAGGATGTCGCCAATGGACCGGTCGTGCCATGCGCGCTGGTCGTCTTGGCGGTCGATCACCTGGAACGAGTCGCGCGTCTTGTCCGGGTCGGTGGCCACGAGGCGCTCGGCGTCGCTCATGAAGCGCGATCGGTGTCGCTCGCGACGCGATTCTTCATCGTCATTGTCCGCCACGGGGTCCTCCCCGTCGAAAAAAGAGAGTCTTCCTCCTCGGCCGCCGTCGCCGGCCTCGCTCCCGTGCAGGAACGAGCCGGGCCGGCGGCCGCTGGCGTCTCTAGGAGTACGCGCCATACGGTAAGAGAAGGAAGAGGGCGACGACGCGGCGGCGCAGGGCGACACTGCAGCCGCCGTCGCAGTCGACGGTCCTAGTTCGTCCGGCCATGGCGAGGAGAGACGCGCATCCGAGGTAGAGCGCGCAGGGTCGGCCATCCACGGAGGGAGCGCGCGGGGCGGGGCAGGGGGAGAAGGAGGCTCCAGACTTGGCAGGAGGCTCGGACTCGGGGGACCCACGCGGAGCGAGGACCGAGGGGCGGCGGGGACGCGGGAGGGGCAGGCGTTCAGGCGAGCTGACGGGCGGACGGGCGGGCGGGGAAGGAACAAGCGCTGGGCACGAGCGAGCGAGTCACGTGTGCGGCAGGAAGCGAATTCCAAAGTGAAAGTCGCCACGGTGGGCAAGGCGGAAGATGTGTGGGAGGGGGCAACTGCCATACAAAAAACAAGTGAAGCATGAACAGGCGTTGAAAAAAACAAGTGACGGCCGGTTGTAGATTCGACAGCAAAACAAACACTCATCCGCACATCAACGGTGGAGGAAGGGGTAGGGTGGATGCATCTCGCATTCGCGTTTTCGAGCGATGTGATTGGTGGATTTGGCGCGTATTTATTTCAGGTGGCGACTAAAACCCAGCTGGTCGACAAATACACTCCGATTTAATCTGGCAGGGATTAAACCCTGAGGTGGCATGGAGCTATTTCCTAGGCGCGCGCGCACACAGCATTCGAGTCGCCACTGCGCGCGGGCATGCACACACACGACAGCGCTTGAAAAAGCAGCCCGCCTGCAAAGTGTGGAGCGCAGGCGATCGCGCTGGATCTTTTTTCTCAGCACAAAAAGGTGATTAGTGTTCTAGCGAAGATCGCCCTTTCTAAAAGTCGACCGCGTGCCGTTTTGGTGCAAAAACTGGAAAAAGAGGGATGATGCGAAATCGAGCCGACCATTTACGGCAGATGTCCACATAGAGTCGCGCGCAGTTCGTTTCTAGATATAAATCATCAAAGATGGACAATGTCCGTTTATAAATTTGCTAGGTACGTTCAAACTCCAGACGGGTGACTGGGTCGCGTCACGCGAAGCATCTCCGTTTGGCTTCCCACCACTTGGTTTTTGTAAGGGTTGAAGGTGGCAGAGATTAAATATAGACCTACCCCTGTCATGCGCCAGAAGTGGGAGCAGAATGATGGTTTTATTCATCACCAGTCGCTCGCTCTTGTTCGTCGACATGCAACACATTGCCTCAACGTCTCCTTCAAGCCACCTATTCGTTCGTCACCTACTGAACTACAGCTCACCGAGAAGTTTGACGCGCAAGCTGGCTACCCATGAGGCCGCAATGACCGTGTGCTTCGCGTTAACGTCTCTTTCACATCGCAAAGCTCGCATACGCTCAAGCAGATTGATTCCTCAGCTTCAGTCGACTGCGCTGTCGAATCCAGTCCAGCCTTGCTCGCATCCCAGCGCATGCACCTTGTCATCTGCGGCCAGACTGTTCATCCCATCGAGACCAGTTGACACGGATGAGATCACACACGCCCAAGTCATTGCCAATTGCGAGACGCACTCGTGCATTCCATTCCACATACCAAGGCAGGTCGACGATGAACAGGGCTTGCTCTCCGTCCGCTGCGCTTGTTACTGCGGGGCGAAGTTGAACTGCACGTCGCCCTGCACGGGCTGGAAGTTCAAGGCCGCGCCATCCGAGCCAGCAGCGACAACCGCCGGCGCAAGAGATGCGTCCGCCTCCTCGGCGCCGTCTTCGAACCACGTGTCCATCAGGTGCGCCGCCGTGCTGCTGACGTCGTCGTTCTGGTCGTAGCAGAGGTCTTCAATCTTGGCAAGGCAGCCACTCTCTTCCACGGCGATCTTGCCCCCGGTCGGGTTCTTCGTCAACAGACTCTCGATAGCCTCCAGAATCACCAGCTCGACCATCGGGTCTTCCCATTCGTCAAGCATGGGGGCGAACGACTGCAACACGCCCATCCGCACCACTTCGTTGATGAACTCGGCACTTGACCGGACGATGACGTTGCACATCGCCCACGTCGCCTCGCGCCGCACGCCATACTCCGCCCACGCCATCTGTTCCACGAGTCCATTGATGACACCCGGCGCCTGGAGCATCGCTTGCACCTGCTCGACCTGCCCGCCAGCAATGTTGGAAAGCATCCAGCACGCTTCCTCACGCACCGCGCGACTCGTGGTTGTCATGACGCGCGGAATGACCTCCAGCAGCTTGGCGTCGATGACCGCCTGCGAAAAGGCAATGTCGGCGGACACGATGTTGCCCAGCAGGCGGAGCACCGGCGCGAGGATAACGCCGCTCTGCGAAATGTACAGCAGCTCCACGAGGCGAGGGCACAGACCGGCCGACACGATCGCCGTCACGAGCTCGCTGTCGTGAAGCGTGAGCTCCACAAGCGACCAGCAGCTATCGCACAGCGTGAGCACCTTCTCGTCCAGCATGTCGGACTCGTCATCTTCCGGGTCGTCGTCCTCGCCGATCGCATCGTCCATCACTTGGAGCGGACGCAAATCCGTCTTCTTCGCCTGGAAGATCATGTTTTCCCCCGTCTCAAAGTTGATGTCGACGTCGACGATCTCCACCGTTTCGGCATCCACCTCGCGGACAAAGCGGACCACAGCGATGTCGTTCGGCGCAGGCTTGCCAGTGTTGATCTGGTGGTAGTCCCAAATGGCGACCCATTCACACAGAGTCGTCAGCACGAAAACCCCACCGCGTTCCAGCCACTCCACGTCAGCGACTCACCTCGAAGATGCGCCACGGCGCCATCACCGCACTCTGCTGGAACTTGATGGACTCGCCAGTCTGTCCGTTTGACGAGACGAAGTTGCGCACCTTCTCGTCCGAGAGCTGCAAGATGATACTGCCGAGAACGTCGAGCACCTCGCGCTTCGTGTCGGCGCCGAGCGCGCCACAGCGCTCCATCACGTCGGGGAACTCGACGATGCTGCGCAGCAGCCATACCGCGGCGCGGCGCAGCGCGGGCGTCGACATGCGGATGTGCGGGAGCACGACACTCGGCGGGCACACCTTGATGATTTCTTCACAGCAGGCGGACGACTCGGACGCAATGTTGCCGAGGCACCAGGCGGCCTGGATCTGCAGCTCCGAGATGCCCGACTGGAAGAGCTGCACGAGTCGTGGCACGGCGCCCGACTGCACGACTACGCCCGCCTTGTCCATGGACGAGATGAAGCGCAGCGCGAAGGCCGCGTCCGAGTGCAGCTGCACGGCGTTGGCGTCCGCGATCTCCTCCTTGAGGATGGCCACGAACGACGGCAGCGCCGCCAGGATCGTTTGCCACAACCCCGCGTGCTGCGAGTCGCTCTCGTCGAACAGCGGCGGCACGCCGCTCGACAGCAGGTACACGAACGCGCGCATCGACTTCTGCCGCGTCCCCGGGTCCCGGTGCTGGATGCCTGTCGCCATTCCCAGTCTCCGTCAGTCCCGCCCCCTCCTGTCAACGTACGCTCCCCGGCCGAAACGCACGCACCGAGCAGCAGCGCCTGCGAGCGCGCGGCCAGGTTCAGTAGCAGAGCCTTGCGCGACTCGGCGGCCTTGGCCAGCGCCGCGGCGTCGGCGCCCGCGCGCGGGAAGTTGGCCTTGAGGTTGCGCCGCGTGGCGTACGCGTCCTCCTTCTTGGCCTTGCGGATCGACAGCATCGTCTCCTGCCGGTTGCGCCTCCCCGCCAACATCCCGCCGCCCGGGCCGCCCGTCTTGACCGACTTGCGCGCGTGGGCCGCGGGCGTCGCCATCTCCTCCGGTCGCTCGCTCGCTCCGCTTGCTTGCCGCCCGGCCGTCTCCTCCCTTCCCTGCTTGTGCAGCACTTTCTCGCTTCCAGGGCTTCCTCCAGTCGGGGAAACGAAACGCGAGGGTTTGAGTTGCTTGATGCGGAGGTAAAGTTGTGTGAAGAAAGTGTTGAGTTGCAGAAATGTTGCTGGAAGACGACGCCGCGTCCGGATGATACCTTGGTGGTGCTGAATAGAAGGACCATCTTGGATATTTCTCTGAACATGACACAAGTTTGTCATATTGGACCAATAGCTGGTGCGGATCGATACGCTTCGCCACAAAACGCGGTGAACTGACATACCCAGTGCTGCATTGAAGTCGGAACGCTCCAAAATCTGGTCTTGACAACGTTGGCAGCGCCGCCGTGTGAATGAAAGCATGAGGGCCGACTCCAAGCGCATTGGAACCGGAAAACACGACAGGCAGTCCAATCGAGCAACGCTCTTGTGGAACTCCTCGCCGCTCAAGAGGGCTCGTTCCTCGATGTCGTTTCCCCTACCGCGCACAACGTCTTGGGGACTCACACCTCAACGTCACACACCAGAGCTCGACCGCCACGAGGGAAAAAAAGGCACCATACGTCCCGTTCAAATTCGAACATGCTCGAAGCATGCAGAGACAAAGGGCTACCGACCTTGTCACTGACATGTCATCAGCGAGCGGGACAAATCACCGTGGCACTTGCGTGCGTTCAAGTTCCCTTTGGCTTCGGTCCAACTTGGGCCGCTGCAATAGCCACCATCCGTCCCTCTACGAGGTTCTTCGCATTCCGATCGCAAAAGCCAAAAGGCGATTCAATTCTATAGTCTGCATGCATGGCTGGCACGGTACAGCCTCCTCTACAGTCTCCTCTGCACACTTCGATGCAGTGAGAACTGACCAGTTGTTAGCATTGAGCCCGCGCTGTTGAAGTGTGTGGACCTGGTGCCGCCTTGTCCTTGTATGTTGTCAAGAGACTGACGTGGTGCTTCAGATTCCATTGGAGGGAATCACCAAGACTCACTTTCTCGATACTTTTTCTGATGCGAACCACTGTGCGGGACCCGCTCTGGGAGTTCGTAGTCGAACCTCGGACGACAACAGCAATCAAGTGAGATCTGGCGGGTTGCTCCGTGCTACGCCCCTCTACAGCTCTTCCTTGCAAACTCTTGTCAACTCGCGCCGGACGTCGAGTTTGATGCTGCGTCAAATCATTTGTCACGATCAAGATATCAACTTGGCGCTCTGCTTGGACACTCCGTTGACTCGCATCTGCCTGCCGAACTGCAACAAGCGTCCATAGAGCGGATTACTGCCGCCTCGACGGCGGCGCTGCAACACGCGATTGGCACCTCTCAAGTGCTCCGCGCCAGCCAAGCGCGTCCTCGAACCCTGTCCTGCAGAGTCGTTATCAATCTCGTCATGATCGCGTCCGTCCATCCGCCGTCCATCAGCAGCGACAATGTTCAACGATGGGGGATCGCCACTTGATTCATGGGCTCGTCGTGGCGTCGCCCGAAGCGGAACTTCCACACAAAGCTCTCGGGAAAATGGTCCCATCTGTGCGAGTGTTTGGCACCGCGCGCACCGCAATGCTAGGTTCTCCAAAGGCTCATTATCCATTCGTACAGGTGTTTACAACAGCCAAGTATGACGTGATACGAGTCAACGACCAGCGGATATCAAGTCCGACAGTTCTTTCGGCGAGATAAACGGCCTCGAGCACCGCTCTTGAGGATTTGCAAAGTTCAAGGCTCCGAACAACGCGGTCGGCCAGAGACGCGCTCCGAGCTGCACGACGAGGAACAGAGGCGAGTTCTCGAGGCGCCTACTATACCTACAGGGCCGCTTGGCCCGTCGATTACGGGCGGGCGGGCGAGGTCACGCCGTAATGAGCGGCGTCCGATGGCCGCTTGAAGATCCGGCGCAGAGATCCAGTGGCAGGACGCAAGGCACGGGCTCCGTCACAGCCATGACG
>JAADYB010000808.1:0-12785 GCA_023338075.1 Phytopythium litorale | reverse complement strand
GCACTGTTGGACTTCTTGCGGCCCAGGTGCTCGTTGTCCACGACGCTCTCGTCGAACGTCACGTGCGCCCGCGGCTGCAGCTGCAGCTGGTACACGGGCGCCTGCGCCTCGCGCGGCTCCTCCGTCTCGACGGCGGCCGCCGGCCCTCGCTCGCGCGTCGCCATCCCTCGTCGGCGAGCAGAGACCAAGGTGCTCGATCAGTCGAGTCGAGGCTTCTCTGCGACGAAATGACTCGGACAACCGTTTTGTGATCGCTTTTGAGTGTAAAACGGAGGTTGGGCGTCTAAAAATAGGGGCAAATCTCTGCGGATGACTCTAAATCGTCGAGAGGTAGGCTGGCGGCGAGTAGCTCGACGCCGATGCCGGCTGCCCTTGATGCGCGTCCACGTCGTTGCTGACGGTCGTGCCGGTCGGAGGCGGAGGCGATGATGATGCTGACTCTGTGTGGTCTAGCAGGCTCTGGCTCGCGTCCGCCAGCGGGTGCCGCGAGCTCTCGAGCAGTCCGTCGTGCGGGAACACGGCGCTGGGCTGCGCGGCAAGCGCGGCCTCCTCCTGCCCGAGGAGCACGACGCCGATGGCGACCAGCAGGAACGCGACGATCAGCGCGGCTTGTCGCGGTCCGTCACGAGCCGTTGGGAGGTCTCCGAAGAGCAGAGCGCCGTGGACGACGCCCAGCTGGAGGAGGAGACGCCGTCAGTCATCGCTCGCCGTGCCAGTAAAGAACCACTCCTCACCATGATCCACGTCCAGTGGTACGGGCGGAACACACGCCACTCGGGCTGCTTGCCGCCGACGTCGATGAGGTACGCGCAGCCGAGCCAGCGGCTCTCGAGCATGATCATGAGCAGCCACGCCGCGCCGAGCAGCAGCAGCCAAGGAGAGCCGCCTGGCAAGCGAAGCAGCTCGACAAGGCACTGCACGTTGCACCTGATGAGTTGGGTGTTCGACAGCCAGTCGAGGTTGGGGAATGAACCAAACCTTCTCGAATAGCAGCACGTTGGCCCGAGCGACGCCGGCGACGAAGGCAAACACGAGCGCGTTGGCGTCCGTGAGGAAGAGCGTCGTCACCGCCGCCGCCTCGATGCGGATCGGGAGCACTCGCGCCGCGTAGTTGGTGTACACGGCCGTGTCGGCAATGCACGACAGCGCGAAGATGATGACGAGCAGTGATGCGATCAGGTGGTACAGCAGCTCTGGGGACGTCAGGAAGCGCACTTGTCGCGGGTCTTCTTCTCGCGACAGTGGCGGCACGTCGTCTCGGTTCCCGTCACCGAAGAGCAAGAGAACGAGGAGGCCGAGCATGGCGAAGCCCATGCTGGCGATGCTGCGGCATCGTCTCCGCACGCTGGAGGTGCTACCACCGCTGTGGATAGCGCTGATTAGCCTGCAGATGGCGAGCACCGCGCCGTTGATAGCGACGCCAACAGCAAGAGACAGCTCGCTGGTAGACATCGATCGCAACGGGTTAGACAGCGCGCACGCACGGGACCGAGCTCGCACCCGCAGTCGGACGCACCTGAGCGCCGCGCACTCGCACAAGATGGCAAACAGTTGCAGCGAGGACGCTGTGAGCTTGGCGTAGCTGGTCGGCATTGCCGCTTGCTGGTTCGTCGTCTGTCAGACATCGCCATCCGTTCCAGCGACTGGTGAGGAGCGAGCGCCAACATACGACGCAGCGAACTCCGCTTCGGCTCACCATGAGCGCATACCGCAGCTGCCCGGACCAATTCATCGTCGCCGCGGCCAGCATCTACCGATCGTTGAGTGGCTGTCCGTCAAGATCCGTCCACCACTCCAGACAACGAGCGACGAGCGACGCACCATGAGCACCGAAGCCTGCGCGTGCGCCATCCAGTCCGGCGGCAGCAGCCCCATGCGGTCTTCGTCCTCGCCCTCACTGGACATCTCCCGCGTCTTCCGCCCGTGCAGCAGCGTCTCTTGGATCGAATCCGCCAGCTCCCGGTGAGATTGAGATACCACGCGCGACTCCTGGTGTCTTCCCATGTTACAATGGAGTCTATCTAATCTGTTATGGGTACTGGATCGACGTACTGTTGCAACTGTCTGAACTGATATAGCTACAGATCGCATCGAACCTGATAATTGCTCACGCTAGACGCGGACGACGGCCTCGGGAGCTCCCATCGCCATGTACTCTTGGCACTGCGTGGCGCGGGACCAGTCGCGGCCGCGCTTGTCGCCACAGGACGCGACCAGCTCGCACATGTGCGTGACAGTGCTGTGGCACGCGAGCGGGTTCAGGCGGCGGCACTCGATCTCCTGCACCATGCCGCCCAGCGCGTCCACCTGCGGCACCACGTCGTGGCGCGGTTTGATAGTCAGCACGTAGTCGCGGATGGCGTCGTCTTCCACGTCGAACCGGCCGCGAGAGTACAGGAGCCCGGGCCCAGAGAACGAGACAGCCGGCACGTGCGTCTTGGCGCCGACCATAGCAGCCATAGCGCCGCCCAGACTGTGGCCCGTGAGCACCACGCGGTCGCCGCCGACACGCTCGCGGACCGCCTCGACGTGTGCCAGCAACTCGGTGTACACGGGCGGCGGCATGATGGAGCGGAAGAGCGTCATCGACAGCAGCTGCACGACGAACGCGGACGGCAGCTGCTTGAGGAACGGGATGAACACGTCCGCCACCTGCATGATGCAGATGCCGAACCAGAAGTGCAGGTCCTCGAGCGCATCGGTGGCTGATGCAGTGCCTCGCACCGCAACGACCGTCAAGTTGGCTCGAGGGAAAAAGAGCTCCATCCACACTTGGTGGCTGGAGCGCGCGTCGTTGCGTGCCACGTACGTCCAGTCGCCCAGCGCCGTGCCATTGAACCGCTCCCCAAGCGACTGCTTCTGCACGTCCGTGTCGTGTCCGTACGCAGCGTCGGCGATGAGCGCGAAGTCGACAATGTCGAGGGACGAAAAGTTGAGCGAGCACACGGGGTACTGCGCTACAACGCCGCGTTGGTCGCCGAGCCAGACACTCGTAGGTGGGGACGGCATCGTGGCTGCGACTGGAGGACTCGGCCGGGTCGAACCTGAAGTCTGCAGACTTGATATCCACGACGCTTGGGTCATAGTTGAGGATGGCGGCAGCACGAAGAAGTCGCCGCCTTGCACAAACGTCCCGACGGCCCAGGTGGACGTGAAGAACATGAACGAGAGCACAACGAAGGACGTGATGAACGACCGGAACGCGACACCGAAGATCTGCGAGTCAAGTCGCACAGAGAGACACCCACAGCGTTAGCATGATCGGAAGGAGGGCTACGCTGACAGGGAACGGGGTTACCTGAGGGAACTTGCGCTGGATGGTGTGGCCCAGTAGAATGAGGCACGTCCCCATGAGGAGCCATCCGATGTAGAAAGCCATGAACGAGATGATAGCGCTGACAAGCACCATGGGGCACAAGATCCACAGCTTCCGGTCGTACGAGAACTTGGACCAGACGTTGCGGGAGTGCACGCGGGTCTCGATCTCGCGCACGTGCTGCTTGCCCATGATGGCCTCGATTGGCTGGTTCGCCTCTGTCGTCACTGCCGCTACTGCGATTGGATCAGCCGCAACCGTCGTGGAAGGCATTGTCGCGTAGTTGGTCTGCGAAGCAGCACCCTGGGCCGTGTATAACGGCACACTCTCTTCTTCGGCTGCTCGTGTGGACGCCTCTGATGAGGAGGAAGAAGACGATGATCTTGACGCCCTTCCCTCTTCGATCGACTCCTCGGACGAACGAGGTCTTTCGCGTGGGAAACAGTAAGGAAAGCGCGCTCGCAGCCACTCGCCGGCATCGAACATGCGCTCGACGCCAATGAAGAAGAGCGAGTCGAAGTACTCGTACGGGCGGAACCCGAGCTCCAGCAGCCAGAGGTACTCGGCGCGCGCCTCGTTCTCCATCTGCTGCAGCCTGCGGTTCATGTCCCGGCGCCGGCGGCGGTAGTTGCTCACGAACTCGCGCATCTTGCGGTTGCGAGCGCTGCAAAAGTGGCAGACCATCCAGATCACGAGGTAGCCGCCGACCATGAAGAAGCCGCATTGGACGTAGTCGAGGAAGGCGTGCACCGGAGACAGATTGGTCAGCAGCGACACGGTGAAAGTCCACATGGTGACGGCTTCGAACAGGTACGGACACACGATGTCCACGATCACGAGCGTGGAGAAGTCGAGTGGCGGGCCGTCGAAGTGCGTCTGCTGGAACGTGACGGTCGACTTGGCGGCCCGCACGGCCTTCTTCCACCTGTTCGAGGCCAGCTGGCCGCTCGAGTCCTCGTCGTCGCTGCTTGTTGTCGGGCTGACACTGTTTGTGTGGCGTCGAACGGGGTGGCTCGTCGTCGTCGCCGCGGCTTCGAGCTGTTGCCGCTCGAACTCGAGCTCGAGCTCTTGCCGGCGCTCGTCCTCCTTCTCCTTGTTCTTGTCGTCGAACGGGTCGTTGGTGTGGATCGCGGCCAGGAACCGGTTGGGCAGGCTCATGACCGCCGACACGACGCGCTGCCACGCCGCGGCGTCCTCGTCCTCGCGGCGGTACAGGTCGGACAGCTCTTGGTGCACGCGGTCGTCGGGCATTTCCCTCCAGTGGCGCAGGTAGTGGATGCAGACGGCGAGCGAGAGGCGGAAGTTGGCCAGCCCGCCCTCGCTCTTGTCGATGGCGTCGCGGAAGAAGCGCGCGGCCTCCTCGAAGCAGTAGGAGAGCAGGATGAGCGCGAACGGCAGGATGGCGAGCAGCGCGAGCGCGCGCAGCGTGAACAGCGGGTCGGCGCGCGCGCTGGGCAGGAAGATGGCGAAGAAGATCTCCATGAGCAGCGTGAAGGAGAAGACCAGAATGCACACGAGCACGAGGAACGAGAGGTAGCCGAGCCGGAACTGGCACACGGTGCGGTACGTCGCCCACACGCCGCCGGCGTCCGTCAGCTGCTCCAGCTCGGCCCGCCGCGCGCGCCGCGACGCCATGCGCGCGGTCTGCGACCGCTCCGGGCCCTTGGGCGCTTTCCCGCCGCCTCTGGCGCCGCCATTTTCCCTGCTCGCGGCGCCATCCGCCCCTGCGCGCCGCATGGTGCTCGAGCTGGCGTGTTGGATCGGACTGTGCGGTCAAATCAGCCTCTGGCTACTTTTGGGATCTGGATCGTTGCAGGCACTCCTCGTTTTACAGAACCCACTCTCTTGAGATAATCGCGAACAAAGCATATATTTGATTTGGTAATATCTGATGATCTCAGGGGTATAATTCAGGTCAATCTTGAATACCCTGTTATAATTCATCAAATAGAGATGAAGTGAAAATGAAGGTTTGACTGTAGTTCACATTGGATATGGAAGGTGGACGTAAACAAAAATGAAATATCATACAAGAATCAAATGGATTCTAGATGATCACCTGCCGTTCCGTAAATACTATTTACGGCAAAATCTGTTTAACTGACGACCGTAAACAGACAGCAGACGCCGACCCCACACCCGACAAGGCAGACCACATCGATCGCCCCAAGCCACCACCGCCCCTGTGCCTGCCACTACACGATGCTCCGCTCCGCCGGCGTCCGAGTGCTGCGCAGCGGCCGCCTGCTGTCGTCCAGCGCGCGCAGCCGCGTCAAGATCCTGGGCTCGGACGAGGCCTACACGCAGATCGCGACGGTAGGAGGAGGGGCCAGGAGCTCGAATCAACGGCACATGACTAACGAGCGACGCGGCGTAACCACAGGCGGGCTCGGGCCGCAAGGCGATCGTGTACTTTACGGCGACGTGGTGCCCTCCGTGCAAGATGATCTCGCCGATCTACGACGAGCTGAGGTGCGAGCTGCGCCTGCGTCGGTGGGTGGGAGGGGAGCGCGCGACTGATCTTCGTGCGAGGCAGTGCTGCGTACGAGGACATCGACTTCGCCAAGCTTGACGTCGACCAGCTCAACGACACGACCTCCAAGGCTGGCGTCCGCGTACGTTTCTTCGGCGCTTATTAACTGTGCATTGCTCTGCAGACGCTCACTCTTTGGCGTGCCATCCATCCACACCAGTCGATGCCGACGTTCTTCTTCTTCCAGGACGGACAGCTGCAGCGCGGCCTCTCGGTAAGCGTTCCAGCCTGGCGTCGCTGTCTCCCAGCCGGACGAGAGCTGACGAAATGTGTCCTGCTGCTTCTCTTGCCTGTCTAGTTCTCTGGCGCGGACGAGCAGCTCCTGCGCGAGCACATCAAGCAGCTGAACGACCAGTAGACCACTCGACGGTCAGCCTTGTCGCTAACGATGAATAGCAGCGCTTGATCGTTGCTATTGCCTGGCGAATAATGAAGAACCTTCGTCTTCGCTCCCGTCTGCGCCAGCTTCTCAGGCATCGCAGCGCACCAACTAGTCACGGAACTGGGCTAGCTCCTTGGTGATCGCCGCCGCCGCCACTTCCTTGTCCTCGGCGTCGCTGATGGCGGCGACGACGGCGACGCCCGAGGCGCCTCCCTCGCGGATGCAGCGCTGGATGCGCTCCTCCTTGAGCGACAGTCCTCCGATCGCGTACACGGGGATGCCGTATTGGTTGGCGGCCTTCACGCACTCCTGCAGGCCCTCGATCCCGATCGTGGCGCCGTCGTTCGCCCCTGGCTTGGTGGAGGAGGCGAACACCGGGCCAACGCCGAGGTAGGACGCGCCGCCCTGGCACGCAGCCTTGGCCTGCTCTGCGTCGCGCACAGTGACGCCCACGGTCCAGGGCTCGCGACGTCCGCGCACGAGGAAGACGCGCGCGAGCGGGATGTCCTCCTGGCCGATGTGCAGCCCGTCGGCCTCAATCTCCTCCGCCGCGAGGATCGAGTCGTTGACGATCAGCGGGACGTTGTACTGGCGCGTGAGCTCGCGGATCTGCCTCGCGACCGGCAGCAGGAAGGGCGCGCGCTCGCGGTCGCGCCACTGGCTTAGCACGCGCGGGTGCGCGGCCAGCTCCTCCTCCACGGGCTTCTGGCGCCACTGGATGATCTCGGCGCCGCCGCGCAGCGCGCTCTCGACGATCACCGGCAGCTGCGACGGGCTCACGCGCGCGCCGACCGACGGCGTGATGAAGTAGAGCATGCGCTCACGCAGGTGCTTGCTGGTCAGCGTCATCGCCGGGCCAAGAGGGTGTGAGCGAGTGCTTGGAGCTCGCTTGGATGCGGAGTGTGACCATTTCCCCCAACAACTGCGCCAACCAACTGCCAGATGGCGGGTATGTCTCTTTCTATATCAGTATTCTGAAGTGTTGGCAATTTTCATATTGAGTTGATGCACTGATGTAATAACGAGTTTGCCGGCAGCAGGCGGCCTGCAGCTCGCTGATCCCCTTGAATCGGTTGAAGCGAGGCGAGGCGGCACGGGGTGCCGGTTGCATCACCACCAAGCGCATGCCCTCCGCTCCAGCGCACAACAGGGACCTTGTGAATCGCATTGCGTGCTGCCGCGCATGCTGGTGGTGGTGGCGTCCATTGGGCAACTTTTGGTGTGACACTTTCTTTCGCTTCTGGGCGGAAAATGCCTCTGAGTGAGAAGCCACTTCGCCTGCTTGTGCAATGTGAATGTGCATCGAAACATCGGCTGCCAGCAAGATGCGACGAGGACGACGTCGTGGACGTGGCTGGTGGATCAGATGGCCTAGAATAGGTCTTCTGGCTTACATACCTAAAGTACGCTGTCGTGGTGGCTCGAATAGGTAAACCAATCCGTCGGAAACCACACAACTGTACTTTGTTCCAGGCGCTTTCGACTCTATCGGTTCCAAGCGCCTAGATTTTCGATTTATGTCTGTTGATGATTCAAACGCGTTGGCGTCAGTCGAGCGCTCACCATTTCACCTCCTTCATTCGATGTGTTCCCATATCTATACTTCAAATTCACCATTTTATTCATACTATGACCCGTTATATCCTATACTCGCACCGTAACGAAACGCTTCAACCACATGTCCTTTTTGACCTTGCACAACGGCTGGCCACGGAGGTTGGATTGGATCTTGCTCACAAGCAAGTGCGTCTCCCGCCGATAGATCTCGCCCGTCCCTCCGCGCCGCCCAGAGACCGGCCACCACCAGCAGATTCTGGCCGTCGCTGCGCGCCACGGGGCGATTGACCCGCCCGGAAACCGCCCCGCGCGTCCCGCTTTTTCTCAGGCGGCGCGCACTTTCCAAGTCGCACCGGAGACAGAAGCAGCAGCAGCAGCAGCAAGCCGCGCCAACAAGTCACAGCGCGCGGTCATGGCGGACAAGGCCGGCAACTACGGCGCCGTGGAAGCGCGCGTGCCGATCGACCTGCTGCGGCGAGAGGCGGCGGCGGCCAACGCGGCGGCGGGGGCCCCCAGCCCGCTCATGCTGCGCGTGGACCGGTCGTCCAACACGCTCAAGCCGTGGGAGTTCCCCGGCTGGGGCAACAAGCTGAACGTCGTGCCGGACGAGCGCGAGCTCGCGGCTATCCAGGCGCACCTGTCCATGGGCCACCCCAAGCTCTCGGAGTGGCTCGCGACCGCCATCTGCGGCAACGACATCCTCTCCAGCTGCCTCTACGTGTCGGGCATCGTGGCGTCCAAGGCCGGCAAGCTCGCGCCCGTCGCGCTCGCTATCGTCGCCGGCGTGCTCTACCTGTACCGCTTCATCTACGGCGAGGTCGTGCACGCCATCCCGCTCAACGGCGGCTCGTACAACGTGCTGCTCAACACGACCTCCAAGCGCATCGCGTCCGTCGCGGCCTCGCTCGCCATCCTGTCGTACATTGCCACGGGCGTCGTGTCCGGCACCTCGGCCTGCAACTACCTCGCATCGCAGGTGCCATCGCTGCCGATCGTGCCGGCCACGGTCGGCTTGCTCTTCTTCTTCTCGGTGCTCTCGCTCGTCGGCATCACGGAGAGCGCCGTCTTCGCCCTCGTGATCTTCGTGCTGCATGTGGCGACCCTCGCGGTGCTTTGCGTCTTTTCGGCCATCTTCGTGGTGCGCGACAATTTCGAGATCCTGCACAACAACCTCTCGACCGACTTCCCGGACATCAACATGGCGGGCACCATCGTCTCGGGCAATGTTGCGACCGCCATCTTCTTCGGCACGTCCGCCGCCATGCTCGGCATCTCCGGGTTTGAATCGTCGTCCCAGTTCGTCGAGGAGCAGGCCCCCGGCGTGTTCCGCAAGACTCTTCGGGTACGTCTCTTGGCGCTGCAGTGTGCGTCACAGCCCTCCTGACCGTTGATTGATGTGGCACTTCTTCAGAATATGTGGTGGGGTGTCGCGATCTTCAACCCGCTCATCGCCTTGCTCGGCTTGGGCGTGCTGCCGCTTGAAGGTCCCGGCGGCATCATTGACAAGAAGGACACGGTTCTGGCCGAGATGGGTCGTACGGTCGCCGGCGACTGGATGGGCTCTGCTGTTGCATTTGATGCCTTCATCGTGCTTTCAGGTGCTGTGTTGACCGCGTACGTCGGCGTTATCGGCCTCATCCGTCGCCTCGCAAGCGATCGCGTGCTGCCAGGCTTTTTGCTGAGCGTGAACGAGTGCCGCCAGACCAACCACTTCATCATCGTCGGGTACTTCCTGGTGGCGTCGAGTCTCGTTGTCATTTTGCACGGCGACACGGAGACGCTCTCGGGCGTCTACACGTACGCGTTCCTCGGACTGATGAGCCTCTTTGGCTGCGGCTGCATGCTGCTCAAGTTCAAGCGCGCCGATCTACCGCGCACGGTGATCGCCCCGTGGTGGTGCTGCATCCTTGGTGTCTCCATGGTCATCACGACATTCTTCGGCAACCTGCTGGGCGACCCAACCATCCTGACGTACTTCTCGCTCTACTTCATCGCCGTGCTGGCCATCGTGACGATCATGTTCGAGCGGACATTCCTGCTGCGACTTGCGCTGTACTCGATGCAGCGCCTGTGTCCGTCGCAGCGCGGCTCGCGGTACGCGAACTCCCCGGAGCGCCGGCTCGTCGACTCGTCCGACGAAGAGGACTTTGAGGAGCCGCGCAATGGCAGTAGCAGCAGCAGCAACAACGGTGGGAACCGGAGCTCGGTGATGTCGCGCACGGGCGCGCGCGGCGGCAAGACGATCACGCGGTTCATCCAGGAGATCAACGAGCCGGCGGTGTTCTTCTTCTGCAAGCGGCCAAACCTGTCGACCATCAACAAGGCGATCCTGTACGTGCGGACGAACGAGCAGACGTCCAAGCTGTTCGTCGTGCACTGCCACGACAAGGGCGAGCCCGTGCCGGAGGGCTTCAAGGAGACCGTGTCGCTGTTCGACCACATCTACCTCAAGATCCAGATGAACTTCCTCTCGGTCGAGGGCTCGTTCGGCCCCGCGCTCGTCGAGTGGATCTCGCAGACGTACAAGCAGCCCAAGAACATGATGTTCATCAAGCAGCCCAACCACGACTTTGCGCACACGGTCGCCTCGCTCGGCGGCGTGCGCGTCATCACGGGCTAGCACGGCGACCGTCCCCGCTGCCCGCGGCTGCTGCTCGCCCTGCAGTCGTGGGCTTTCGCTTTTCCATTCGCACCGCAGGAGGCGGTGTCCCTTGTCGAATAGGGGCTCGCACTCTCGTAGACCTCAGGCAGCCGGCGAGAGACGTCGGTCATCGGCCTTCCATCATAAACGCAGCTTGGCTTTTCCACTGTTGCCCGCATTGCGGCAGAGTCCGCGTGACCAACCGGTTGGTGCCCAGGTTCAGGTTCGGCGCTCTCTCCCGCGTCTTCCGACTTGGAGATGGACTGTACCGTACCGTACGTGCAATCGAACGCCGGAATCGCCTGCTGAAACCACAACGTCAACCAGCTGTTCCAGGGTATCGTTCCGAATTCTTGCGATGCATCCGTCATGTTGTTCTTCTTTTCTTCTCCGACTCGTTCTATCTTTACAAAGGGGTTCGTGGAAATCGCCCGCCGACAACCCGTCGGCGGAAAGAGAAACACTGTATGATACTGGCGCGCGAGCATGGGAGCGCGATAATGACGCGGCCGCGCGCTCACTCCTCGGGGATGGAGGGCAATGCCGGCTCGCGCCGCCGGCGGCGGCGGGGCTCGCACGCGAAGCGCGCCTCCTGCTCCTCCAGCCGCTTGATGCGCTTGGCGGCCGACGACAGGTGCACCTTGCGGTTGCGCGCGCGCGCGTTCTCCGAGCGGCGGCCGCTGCTCGAGAAGCTGCCGCGAGGCATGTTGAGCAGCTCGTTGCGGGCCGACAGCCCCGGGTCCGAGTGCCGCGGCGCCGCCTGCGTGCTCATCTGCTGCTTGGCCGCGCTCCAGTCCGAGATGCTGTGCGGCCGCAGCGCCGACACCGATGCGCTCTGCGAGGCGGCGCTGGCGTTCGAGTCGTCGTTCCACGAACTCGTGCGGCTGCGGCGCTCGTTCGAGTACCGCAGAAGGCTGGAGGCGCCTGTGTCGCGCGGGGCCTTGAACACTCGCCCTTCGAACTCGGCCGGCGGCTCGCACGAGCTCTGCGCTTCCTTCTCGAGCTGCTGCTCCTGCTGCTCGTCACGATCTTCCTCTGGATCGCGGCTGCCGACGCTGCTGGAGCGCGCCTGCCGGTGCTGCGCAAGCTCCTCCAAGAAGTCGTTGTTGCTCGGCTGGTCGTACATGGACCGCGAGTGCTCGTCCCGCGAACAGTCCGAGTAGCTGAGCCGGTCGAGACGACTGGCGAGCGTCGTCGAGCGGATGCTGTTGGGCGTCATGGCTCGCTTCATCCCGCCACGAGCGAACCCGGCGGCCGCCTTGGACTGGACGGGCTCCTCCTCGCTGCCGTCGCCCATGTTGACGTTGAGGTACGTGTAGCGCATGTCGTTGACCATGAGGAACTGGTCCATGAGCGGGCGCGTCTGGCACGTCTCGCGCTCGCAGCAGGCGCGCGCGTGCTTGGCGACGGCCTCGATGAACACGTTGAGCCCGACGCGGCGCTTCTCGAGCGTCGACTCTTTGAAGTTGCCGAAGACGCGACGTGGCGGGAACATCATGAAGCACGTGCGCTTGGCCATTATGGCGCAGTTCGAGCACGTGTCGCCGCGCTTGACGGCGGCCTCGATCTTGAGCTTGAACGCGCGGAACTCCGAGTAGCGGCGGTAGACCGTCCAGTGTAGCCCTGGCGAGCGCGCGTCCGCCACGCGGATGAGGTATTGCGTGTGCGTGTGCGCGTGCGCAGCCGAGGGCTTGGTCACGTGCGCGATCGACGGGTGCAGCACGGGCGTCTGCGCTTCGAGCACCATGGCTGGCTGGTGTCGCTTCGCGGCCGGGTTCAATCCAAAATGCGGCGTCTCCGCACGCGTCGGACCGCAAATAGCGCGTCGGCGGTGGGATAGAGGGCTGGCGCGAGTGAACCCAACGCGCGCGCCGTTTCGCCGCGAGCGAACGCCACGCGAGGGCAGAGGCGGCGGCGGCGGCTTTGGGGCCGCGCGAGAATAGAACGCGCGAGAGGCGAGAACGAGTCCGCCGCCAAATGCGGAAAAAGCGCGAGTGCCGGTGGCGGAGCGACAGCCGAAGGAAGGCCCAAGACCGAAGGTCAAGACCGAAGACTCAAGACCGAAGACTCAAGGGGGGAACGAAGACTTGCAGTTGGCGCGTGGCAATGGCCGGTCGCGCTCCTCCTCCTTTCGGTTGTGCCGCTTTCAGTCCGTCGGCTTTCGGTTGTGCCGCGCGCACTCGCAGGGTCCAGGGCTTCCAACAGAGAAAGGTGTGCCGGAAAAGAGGTACGCGCCAGAAAAATCAACGAGCGTTTTGGAGCGAGGGGTGGGGGAAGCAGCGTGGGCCGGCTTGGAAACAGACGTGAGATGTCTCCGAGACTGGATATGTCGGGCTACATGCTAGTCGGAACAATC
>JAADYB010000807.1:0-12809 GCA_023338075.1 Phytopythium litorale | reverse complement strand
GGCTCGCGATGAACCGCAGAAGCGCCACATCTCCGAGTGTGCAAGCGCGCGGGAGATCCCAGACCAGTCGGACGTCCAGGAAGGAGCTGACGAGCGCGACGGCGTGTGGTATGCCTTCGATGCTCGGTCGACTGCGCGCGACGCACTGGACGCTCCTGAGCAGCGGCTGCGAAGACATCAATGCTGGTGGTAGCTTCATCTTGTCCAGCATTCCTAACAGGTCCAGTCATTGACCGGTCACCAAATATCTCGGCCGCTGGTGAAGTTCGCGAATGAGCAAAGAGCGTCGTTGTCATGTCCAGCAGCCTGGTGCAGTCCGTGATATCTGAGGTCAAATGAAGCCATGAGGCGTATCCTATATCCCCGTTCTTGTCACAAATGCAAGGCCCTCAAAATAGGGATCAACTGCCACCACGTCGCCGTCGTCACCAAACCAAAGAGAACCTTCGGCGCTTCATGACAGCAGATCAGATTCTGCCGTGATGCCCGGTGCTGGACGCCCCAATGCCAGGACGCTGCCGCCGCTCGCGAGCGTCCAAGTGGTGGCGAGAGAGCTACTCGAGATCGCAGCACTTCCGCATGTGGTCCACCTACTGGACGAGCTGCTGGACGCGTCTCCGAACTGGAGCTTTGTCAAGGCGTGCGGCGCTGGGCACGTGAATCTGCTGCGCCGCCTCGCGACCCGAGAGAAGCTGTTCCCGACCGTGTGGACGCTCGAGCCGCTGTTCATTGCGTCGCAGTTCTCGAACGGCATGGTAGCAGCTGCGAGAAGCGGCTCGCTTCGTGTCGTGCAGTGGCTCACGACTGAGTACTACCCGGCTGGGAGAGTGACCAAGGCGGTAGAGGAGGCAGCCACGCACGGCCGGCTCGAGATCCTCGAGTGGCTATATCACAACCACCCGAATACGTTCTGGGGAGCCATCGAGCTGCGCCAGGCCGTGCGGAACAACCACTTGCAGGTCGCCAAGTGGATCTACGAGCACACGACGGCGCCTGAAGACCTCTTCCTGCTGGACGAGGCCGCTCCACATGGCAACATGGAGATGCTGCGGTGGCTTCACTCCATCCGCGAGGACGCGACGTCCAACGCGATCGCCAACGCTGCCGAGAATGGACATGTCGATGCCATGGCGTTCATCAACGACCACTACTTCCGCTCGTTCCCGTCCATCCGACTCGATAAAGCCGCGGCGAATGGACACCTGGACGCGGTCAAGTGGCTGCATGCCAAGGGTGCTCGCGCGACACCTGCTGGTATGGACGGCGCCGCCGCGAACGGACATTTAAACGTCGTGATCTGGCTGCACGAGAACCTGGCAGGCTTCACCCGCGTGTGCTCGTACGCGGCGATGAACAAGGCTGCGGAGAACGGACACCTCGACGTCGTGCAATGGCTGAGCCGCAATCGATCCGAGGGAGGAACGGTCTGTGCCATGGACGGCGCGGCCGCGAACGGACACCTCGAGATCGTCAAGTGGCTGCACGTGAACCGGCGTGAAGGCTGCACGAACGTCGCGTTAGACAGCGCCGCGTCCAATGGTCACCTTGCTGTCCTCCAGTGGCTGCATGAACACCAGCTCGATAGGTGCACGACGAACGCCATGGACGGCGCGGCCAAGAACAACCACCTGGAAGTCGTCCAGTGGCTGCACGAGCACCGCTCCGAGGGCTGCTCGACCGCTGCGATGGATGAAGCGGCTGGCAACGGACACCTTGAAATGATCAAGTGGCTGCATGCGCACCGCGACGAAGGCTGCACGACCCGCGCGATGGACAATGCAGCGGCTGGAGGGCACTTGGACGTCGTGCGGTGGCTTCACTTGAGCCGAGCAGAGGGATGCACAGTCGACGCGGTGAATCGTGCAGCGATGAACGGCCACTTCGCCGTCATCAAGTGGCTGCACGCGCACCGACCGGAGGGCTGTTCCGCCGCCGCGATCGACAATGCAGCAGGTATCGGGCGTCTGGACATCATCCAGTGGCTGGACGCACAGTACGCGAGCGGATGCACGAGCCGCGCGATGTCTGGCGCGGCGTTCAACGGCCACTTGGACGTGATCCTGTTCCTGGAAAGCAAGGGCATGGCGCGCTGCACGCCGGACGTGGCGGCCAAGGCCGTGTACATCGGCCACCTGGAAATCCTGCAGTGGCTGTTCCAAACGCACCGCGAGTCGATCGACGAGCCGCGCGTGTACCGCATCGCCAAGAACTACGACCTGTACTGCCTCGACTGGCTCATCAGCGTCGGCGTCAACTTCGCCACCATGTACGTCACCTTGAGCTCTGCCACTGCTTGTGTCTTCGCCTGGATCAACTGCCTGACAGTCGTGCACCACCACCACGTTCACCACCGACAGCATGGGCCGGAACAGGTCGTGAGGCCCTCAGTCTCGTCCTTCATGCCTCGAGCGGCCGTACTGACGAAGACGCGCGTCACCACAAGCCGCATGTCGATGTCACCCCGCGTGTCTTTGTCTTCAGCCGTCAATGCATCGTCACTGTCTGTTGGTTGGTGTGCATTGCTGACCCTTGACGCTCGCATCAATTGCAGCTCGACCTTCCTCCCAAGCTCGACCTTCCTCCCAAGCTCGACACTCGCAACGCCCTCCCACGCCCTCTCAAGTCGGCCCTACCGTGCCCTACCGTGCCCTACCATGGCGGACACCACACATTGGTAAGGTTTACCACCTCGCATCGACTCCAGCAAGTGAGCCCGCCACCTCGCATCGACTCCAGCAGGTGAGCCCGCCACGTCCGCATCGACCAGCGCCACCCGTGCAATCACAGCTCTGGACGCCCATGCTCGTTGGTCCGGCTGCCACCGGATTGATCCTGTGGAGAAGACGCGACGCCCCACCCTCAGGTCACCCTGCCCTTCCTTCCTTCCTTCCTTCCCGTCAGCTGACGGTCGGCCTCTTGGCAAATGTATGCGGCCGAAGCTCAACCACGCGCGCATGCGCATCCTTCTCCGAGCTCACTCACCCTGGGGGTTGCATGCTCATTTGCGACGAATGGCTGAGTGTTCAGAGGGGGGCGATTTCCTATAAGGTTCACTATGGAGCGGACCACGCCCCCTCGCGTTTGACAACGCCAGGGGAAACCGCCGCCCATCAAGGGCCGCAAGGTCGCCCACGACTGGTAACTCGCGTTTAACGCAGTCATCTGGTTCTGCAGGTTTCTTTCCGCATTATTTATATATTGAACTACTAACCTCATATATGTCATTAAGGATTGCTAGTGAAGATAAAGGGTTTTACGGCATCCCGTGCTGGTCCTCCAGTTTGCGTGTCAGTCAAACCCCAAGCGGCGGCCCAAGCAGAAACCATCCCTACAAACATCAAGTACAACCCCACCGACAATTCGACGTATACATTCCACAGCAACGCTGTAGCCACCTGGAAGCGCGCACGAACTCGTCCTCGCCCATACTGAAACCAAAATGTCCCCCGTCCTCCCATGACCCTCCGCCTGCCTCCTTGATCGACTCATTCCCCAACTCGCATCCAACCTCCAAGCCCGACGATCACGCCCGCTGCCTCCATGAGGACGCTGCCCCCGCCGCTGACGAGCGTGGCGGTCGTGACGCGCGCGCTACCGGCCGTCGACGCGCTGGACCACGTCGTGCGCGACGTCAGCGGCTTCCTGGACCACTCGTCTCGCTGGACCATCGCACGCGCCAGTGGCGCCGGGCTCGAGCACCTTCTGGAGCGCCTGGCCGCGCTTGCGCCGGCGCCGAGCGACCTGGACGCCTTCCACCGACGCGCGCAGTTCTCGCGCGCCATGGCAAGCGCTGCGGCGGGCGGACACGTGCGCGTCTTGGCGTGGCTTCTGCGGTACTTTGCTCCCGAGCGCAGGGTGACGGCGGCCGTGGAGCAGGCGGCGGCGCATGGACGCCTCGAGGTGCTGCAGTGGCTGCACGACCAAGGCCGAGAGGGGCGTGTCGACGTCTTCTGGGGCGCCAGGGAGATGCTCTTCGCCGTCCAGCAACGACACCTGCACGTCGTGCAGTGGCTGCACGAGCACACCAAGGCGCCGGAGGAGCTGCGCCTCGTGGACGCCGCTGCGCGCAACGGAGACCTCGACATGGTGCGCTGGCTGCACAAGCATCGCAGCGAGGGTGCCAGCGTGCGCGCGCTGGCCCGCGCCGCAGCCGACGGACACCTCGAGCTCGCGCAGTGGATGACCGAGCACTGCTTCGGCGAGTGCCCGTACATCGGCATCGACGAGGCCGCCGCCAACGGACACCTGCGCGTCGTGCGCTGGCTGCACGCCAATGGCGCGCGCGGCACCATGAACGCCATGAACGCCGCAGCTGCCAACGGACACCTGGACGTCGTCCGCTGGCTGCACGAGAACCGGACGGAGGGCTGCACCCGCGACGCGATGGACCAGGCCGCTGTCAACGGACACCTGGACGTCGTGCAGTTCCTGCACGCGAACCGAGGAGAGGGATGCACGACAATCGCCATGAACGGCGCCGCGCGCCGCGGGTTCCTGCATGTGGTGCAGTGGCTGCACGCCAACAGGAGGGAGGGCTGCACTATCAAGGCCATGGACAACTCGGCGACCAACGGACACCTCGAGGTCGTGCAGTGGCTGCACGCCAACCGCCCAGAAGGTTGCTCCACGCTCGCAATGGCCGGCGCGGCGGCGCACAACCACCTCGCGGTCGTCCAGTGGCTGCACGAGAACCGCAGCGAGGGCTGCTCGACCGATGCCATGGACGCCGCGGCTGGCAACGGACACTTCGCCATGGTGCAGTGGCTGCATGCTCATCGCTCCGAGGGCTGCACTCCGGACGCCATGGACAGCGCCGCCTCGAACGGGCACTTGGCGGTCGTCCAGTGGCTGCATGCCAACCGGCAAGAGGGCTGCACGACCAATGCGATGGACGGTGCGGTGCGCCTCGGAGACGCTGATGTGATCAAGTGGCTCCACGAGAACAGACAGGAAGGGTGCTCGCCCGCGGCCATGGACAACGCTGCCGCTGCCGGCCGCCTCGACCTCATGCAATGGCTGCGCGACACGTTCGCGTGCGGCTGCACCCCGCGAGCGATTGAGGTGGCGGCCCGAGGCGGACACTTCGAGGTGCTGGCGTTCCTGCGGCAGGAGCAGCTTGTGGACCGCTGCACGCCCGATGCGTTCGCCAAGGCCGTCAACGTGGGGCACCTCGAGGTGCTGCAGTGGCTTGCGCACCACTTCCCAGAACACATGGACCAGGACCGCGTCGCGCGCGTGGCCAAGAGCCGCAACGACGTGCACTGCCTCTCATGGCTCGTCGAGCAAGGCTTCAGCGTCAACGAGTGGTAGGGTGACAGAGAGAGAGAGAGGAAGATGAAAGTGGCGTAGCAGATTTTATAAGGGAACTATAGTAGACGTTATCAGTTGGTTGTCGAGAGCAATTCACGCGTGCTGTTCGCACACTGTCAACCATCACGTGAGCCACCGAGCGAGATGCACGTGGCCGCCTCTGTTAGCGCTTCTGCACGCCTCGAAGTGGTAAACCGCCCCGCGGTCGCTGCCCCACTTCACGATCTCTGTGTGGCCAGCGTTTGCAGCGAAATCCCCCACACCAACGGACAGCGGGGCCATTTTCTTGTAGTAGAGGTAAAGGAGCACGTTGAAGTGGCCCGCACCTGCCGCGTCCTCCATCGCACTGACAGTACACCCGCGGCTGTACTCGATGTCGAGCCACTGGATGATGTCCAGGCGTCCGATCGCTGCGGCATTGTCGATCGCAGAAGTCGAACACCCCTCTGAGCGATGTTGGTGGAGCCACTTGAGCATTGTGAAGTGGCCACCGCCTGCTGCTCCGTCCATCGCGCCAACGGTACAGCCCTCTGTTCTCATGCCGTGGAGCCACGTGACGACGTGAAAATGCCCTCCAGCCGCTGCTTTATCCATCGCACGGCTCGTGCAGCCTTCCATACGGTGTGCATGCAGCCACTGAACCATGCCAAGATGTCCATTGCCCGCCGCGTCATCCATCGCAGCTGCTGTACAACCTTCAGAGCGGTGTTGAGCGAGCCAGCGAATGATATCGAGGTGGTCGTGCGCCGCTGCTCCGTCCATTGCACGCGCCGTGCAACCTTCGACTCGGTGCCGGTGCAGCCACTGGACGATCTCGAGGTGTCCGTTAGTCGCAGCTTCGTCCATCGCGCTCGTTGTGCATCCTTCACGGCGATGCGCGTGCAGCCACTGAACGACATGACAATGTCCATTGGCTGCAGCCTTGTCCATCGCTAGCGTTGTGCATCCTTCGTTCCTGTTCGCGTCCAGGAATTGGACGATCTGGAGGTGTCCGTTGCCGGCTGCGGAGTCCATCGCCTGAGCAGTGCACCCCTCGCTCCGGTTCGTGTGAAGCCACTCGACGATATTGAAATGTCCATTCGCAGCGGCGCGGTCGATTGCGTCGCTCGTGCACCCACTGCTTTGGTTCGCATGGAGCCACTGAACAACTTCGAGGTGCCCTCTGGTCGTGGCAAGGTCGACAAACTTGTAAGTCGTTGTCGAGCATATGGAGATGAAATGCTCGATGGATAGACGGGAACTCCAGTGCCGAACCAGGAACTGGAGAGATTCGAGGTGACCGTGCTCAGCTGCGCAAGCGATTCCGGCAGCTGTGATTGGAAACTGGATCGACTGCAGCCACCGAATCATGTGCATGTCCCCGACTATTGCAGCGACGGCATCCAGCCCGCACAACTCCGTACTCCCGCGTTCCCAAAGCCATTGAGCTGTCTCGATGTCACCGTTTGCGACAGCGATGCGGAGCTCGTTGCCGCCCCAGAGCACTCTCGGGTCGATGTTCCATAGCAGATTCTCGGTCTCCCACATCAACTTGTCGATGTCATCCATACCGTCGACATCGTCGTCAGGCTTCCTCTCCTCAAAGCGCTTGTACAGCCACTGGAGGATATGTCGGTGGCCACTCATTGTCGCTGCCTCGACCAGAGTCGTCGCGATTGAGATGGTGTCGTACTCAGTCATCAACCACTTGAGGACCTCGAGGTTGCCGGTTCGGGCAGCAGCATTGGCCGCGGCAGAGAACCTCCACTCACGGAAGAGCGGCTCGTCCTTGGTCCACTCCTCCTCTGGACACCGCTCTTCGCGGTCCGCAATGCGCTTAAGCAGCTCCAGATCTCCGAGTGCACAAGCCCGCGGGAAATCCCATAGCAGCCGGCAGTCCAGGCACTCACTGATGAGCGCGAGCACGCCTGGGATCCCTGCGATGTGTGGCAGACCGCGAGCGAGATACTGGACACTGGCGAGCAGCGGCTCCGGTGAGTCTTGAGATACGGAATCACATTCGCTAAACATGCTTGAACGATGTCTTGTGTCCGCGACGGCAGATCTGGAAATGAGATGGCATTGAGGCGACGTCGTGCATGAAATGGGTACAAAAAGGCAACCCACAAATGATATCCATCAGTGAACAGCCACAAGAGCGCGAGGCGACTCCATCCGACTCACGAAGCTCGACGTGATGCGCTTGGGCATCGCCAAGCGTCAGTAGTAGTTGGCGTTGATGCTTGAGAGCTTGCTGAACAATCGACACGTGCGTGTACTGAGCCTTGAGCGTGTGCGGCAGGAGCACGTCGCGTACATGGACAAGAGCCGCAACGATGAGCTCTGGCCCTGCTGGGTCGTCGAACAGGGCTTCGGCGTTAACGAGTGGTAGTGCTGCGGAGATAGCTTGTAGAAGTGAACTACGTGTCCAGCTGCTTTGACATCTCGAGCAACAAGGTGCCCGTCCTAGCTGCAGATATCTTCCTCATGTGCGACCCCAACTTCTTGATGTTTGTATGGTCTCCGAAACCTCTTCCTTGTGATATATCGATCTCCACAGGTCTGGATCGGCCGGTCATGCAGGATATCCCAGCCAGTCGTCGCCCACCACATGCGCCACTTTGGATTCCCGCGCGTGTTTGGAGCGTCCGCGACCAAGGTGAGCGCGCGCTGGAGGGAGGAGGAAGGAGGGAGTGGCTCCCGCTCTGGACGAGTGAAGGTCGAGAAGAGGGGGGCGAGCCGAGTGCCACAAGAACTCGCGCGTGGCTCGCGCTCCCGTCTTGGCCGGCGGTCGTCCATGTGAACGCTCGTGTGTCTGACGCCTTGCTGTGCCACTTGTGGATCGCCTCACAGCGCGCCAAGTGACGACCGAGAGAGAGAGATGAACCCCGAGACGACGGCTACGGCCGCGGCGGCGGACAGCGCCGCGCCGCTGAGCAAGAACGAGCTCAAGCGCCGGCAGAAGGCGGAGAAGGCGGCGGCGCTCAAGGCCGAGAAGGCGGCCAAGAAGGCTGCGGCGGACGCGGCCAAGCCGGCCGCGGGCCCCAAGAAGGCGGGTGCCGCGGACGAGGAGGAGCTGGACCCGACGGCGTACTTTGCCAACCGCGAGAAGATGCTGGCGGACCTCGAGGCCGAGGGCGTCAACCCGTACCCGCACAAGTTCCACGTGTCGACGACGCTGCCCGAGTTCCAGGCCGCGTACAAGGACTGCGAGGCCGGCGCGCACGTGGCCGACACGGTGCTGTCGGTGGCCGGCCGCCTGCACAGCAAGCGCGCGTCGGGCTCAAAGCTTGTCTTCTACGACCTGCGCGCTGACGGCGTCAAGATCCAGGTCATGTCGAGCGTCGACACGTACGAGGACGCCGAGGCGTTCGCCAAGATTCACAGCGTGCTGCGCCGTGGTGATATCGTCGGCATCAAGGGCTTCCCGGGCAAGTCCAAGAAGGGTGAGCTGTCCATCTTCCCGCAGCAGATCGTGCTGCTCTCGCCCTGCATGCACATGCTGCCCAAGTCGCACGCGGGTCTCAAGCTGCTGCAGGACACGCGCTACCGCCAGCGCTACCTGGACCTGATCATGAACGACGACTCGCGCGGCGTGTTCGTCACGCGCGCCAAGATCATCAACTTCATCCGCAAGTTCCTCGACCAGCAGCACTTCCTCGAGGTCGAGACGCCCATGATGAACATGATCCCAGGCGGCGCCACGGCCAAGCCGTTCGTGACGTACCACAACGATCTGCACATGAACCTGTTCATGCGCGTAGCGCCCGAGCTGTACCTCAAGCAGCTCGTGATCGGCGGCCTCGACCGCGTGTACGAGATCGGCCGCCAGTTCCGTAACGAGGGCATCGACCTGACGCACAACCCCGAGTTCACGTCGTGCGAGTTCTACATGGCCTACGCCGACTACAACGACCTCATGACCATGACTGAGAAGCTCTTTTCGGAGATGGTCAAGGAGATCACGGGCGGATACACCATCACGATCCAGAAGGAGGCCGGCGAGGAGCCCGTGACGATCGACTTCACGCCGCCTTTCAAGCGTGTGAGCATGGTGGCCGCCGTCGAGGAGGCCACGGGCGTCACGATCCCGATCGAGGACCCGGCCAAGTGTCTGCCGCTGCTCGAGCAGCTCGTGACCAAGTACGGGCTCGACTGCGCGCCGCCGCGGTCGATCGCGCGGCTGCTCGACAAGCTCGTGGGCCACTTCATCGAGGACAACAAGGAGTACTGGAAGAAGCCGTTCTTCATCATGGACCAGCCCGTGTACAACTCGCCGCTGGCCAAGTACCACCGCGAGAAGGCGGGCCTGACGGAGCGCTTCGAGCTCTTCCTGGCCGGCGCCGAGATCTGTAACGCGTACACGGAGCTGAACAACCCCAAGGTGCAGCGCGAGCGCTTCATCGAGCAGATGCAGCAGGCGGCGGCCGGTGACGACGAGGCGCAGCCGCACGACGAGTCGTTCTGCACGGCCATGGAGTACGCGCTGCCGCCCACGGGCGGCTGGGGCTGCGGCATTGACCGCATGACCATGTTCCTCACGAATCGCTTCAACATCAAGGAGGTGCTGCTCTTCCCGGCCATGAAGCCGGACGAGCAGGCGCCCGCCGCCGCCTCGAGCGCCTCGGGCGTGCTCACGGGCGGCTCGGTCAACCTGGACGAGCTGGAGAAGCGCCTCAAGACGAACACGTTCGTCAACGGCGCGTCGCCCTCGAAGGAGGATAGCGAGGTGTTCGAGCGCGTCAAGGTCGTGGGCAAGGACATCCTCACCAAGTACCCGAACGTGGACAAGTGGCAGAACTTCGTTGCCGCCTTTCCCAACGAGCTGCGCGCCAAGTGGTAAGCGTTGCCGGCGCCATGATCGGCATGGGTGGCCCACCGATCCGCTGTCCGTTGTCGGCAGCGACCAGTGAGTTCTCGTGCCGGTCGGTTTCTCTTTCCCGTTCCAGTGAGATCTCGGTCGTCGCACAGAGACCCATCCACACACCAACATATATACTCCAACTCTTTGGTGACGATGTGCTTGGAGGAGGATAAATAGGCTGTTGCTGCCGTCATGACAAGGTCTACGGCTGGTCTGTCAGTGCAGCAAAGCGGCCCTCGATGATGTCAAAGTGGTGCTGCAGGATCGGTAATGCCGCGTCCCACTCGTCGTCCTTGATCAGCATAAAGTCCTGCCTCGCACGCCACGAAACCAGTCAGGACGAGGTGATCATCACCAAGCAGAAGACGACAGGGACTGACCGTCGCGTAGGTGCTGATGTAGAAGACCATCGTGCCGGCGTTGACGAGAACGCGCGTCTGGCCGGCGACGATGCCCGTCTCGTTGAAGCCGAGCTTGGTGGCGCCGATCTGCACCACCTTCCAGTCGTCGGGCGAGACGGTAATGCCCTGGCTGCCGCTCTCGGCCAGCATCCTCGCCTCGCTGATGAACGCGGCGTTGCTCGTCACGATCGAGATGCCGTCGACCGTCTCCGAGTAGCTGAGGAAGTGGCCGCTGCCGTCCTCGTGGTCCGTGCCCAGCGGGTCGACGGCCGGGTGGCTCGCACGTCCAAACAGCAGCTGCACCAGCGCGAACATGTGTCGCCGCACGGCTCGGCAGTCGATTTGCACCAGGTGCAGGTCGATGCTCGGGATGCTCAGCACGTGCTGGTGCACAGCCACCTCATCACGCTCGCTTTCTTCCTCGGCCGGCTGCACACTGGTGTTGTTGCTGCTGCTACTGCTGCTATCGTCGACCTGCATCTCCTCGCCGTCCTCCCGCTCGATGGCGCAGAAGCTGCGCAGACACCGGACTGCGTCTTGCAGGTCCTCAACCTTGACGAGCACTGCCAGCAGCACAAGACCCTCGGTCGTTAGTGACAGAGGCGAACGCCACCAAGAGGTCGGATCAGGATCGCACCATAGTCGGACTGGTAGGTGGAGATCTGGAAGACGCTGATGCCGTGGCGCGCCAGCGTGGTCGTGAGCTCCGTGAGCACCGCGAGCTGGCTCAGGAAAGCGCCCGTGCCGGCGGACGCGACCTGCAGCGCCTTCCACCGGATGGGTTCGTACTCGAGCGCGCCAACCGGGAAGCGCGCCAGCAGCGCCTCGTCGAACACGAGCGACACCTCGTGCTGCGACTCGACGTAGCTGAGGAAGCGCTGGCTCGGTCGCTCGCCGTCGCCGTCACTGTCGCTGCCGCTGCCGCTGCCGTCCGGCGAGTAGAAGAGCAGCTCCAGCAGCGTCGGAATGAGTGCCAGCTGCGCCTGCACCTCGCCCTGGCGAGCGCCGCCGCCGCCCTTGTCCGTGGTCGTGATGACCAGCGTCGCGTCCAGACACACGAGCTGCACCTGCTGCGCCTCCATCTTGTCGAATTGGAGACCTCCCGCCGTCGCAAGGGGCCCCACAGACACGCGCAGACGTCCGCTTCCAACCGCCAGCGACTCGACTTGGGCGTCCAATGCAGAAATGATGGCCCTCAAACGGCACGCGAAGCCATCCCGCCGGATCTATAAGGCCACGCCCTGATTGGCGGAAAAGATGGGAATATTCGCGTGGTTTGGCGCCAATCACACCCAGAAACCCGAATTCACTCGACGAATACACATTATAACTGGCCCAACTAGGACTTGGGGCACGAATTTACTGTAGTCCACGTTAGATTCAGGACGAAGACCGAGCTTTCGATAACGTTCGACTGGGCGGGCAGGAAAACGAGAAAGCCGCGGGCGAGGCGGCAAGCGGACGGAGCGGGCGTGGCGCGGTTGCGGCGCCTGTGGGCCGGCGGCGGCCATGGAGCTCGCGTGTCTACTGTGCGCGCAGGTGGAGCGCGTCCCCCCGTCGGTGCGGGTCGCGGACGGTGCGCGGATTGACGGCAATCGGCCGCGGTCTGCGGCCGCCAGAGGGGACGCCGGGCGGGAGGTGACGGCGGGGAGGACGAGTACGAGGGGAAACCAGGCGCAGGAGGAGCGTGTTGTCACGTGCAGCGGGTGCGGAGGGTACTTCCACGCGCCGTGCGTGGCCGCAGCGGCGCTGGGGAGAAGCAGCGGCCGCGTAACATTCGTCTGCGGCGAGTGCGGCGGCGGCGGGGGAGACGCCAAGGCCCCGCGGCCGCTGATGGTGCCCGCGGACGCAGTGAGCTACCTCCGCCACAGGGATATGGATGCGCAGAGTGATGCTGTGCTGTTAAGCGATGAAGAGCAGGGGGAGGAGGGCTGGTTCATCCTCAAGAAGAGCGTCCAGGTGTGCACGTCGTGCCGACAGGTGGACGTTAGCGCGGACGACCGCGCGCCGTGTGACGGCTGTGGCGCCGCGGTGCTGCACCGCAGCTGCATGCATAAGAAGACGCGAAGGAAGGCCAAGGCAGGCGGGAAGAAGCGCCGACGCACACTGTCGGAACGCAGTGAAGGCGCGGTCGGCAGTGACGCGAACTGCGTTGAGTGCGCGGCATCCGTGACTGCCGGGGCGATTCAGACGCGCACACTGGCCTTGCTGCTCCCGTCTTCAGGGAGTGCGGGCCATCAAGACGATGCAGTGGC
>JAADYB010000806.1:0-12824 GCA_023338075.1 Phytopythium litorale | reverse complement strand
TCCGCTCGAACCTGGAGGCAGTGAACGTGACGCTGTCGGCTGAGCACGTGGCGGAGCTGGACGCGCTCAACGAGGACTGGATCACCATGTCGACTTGGGACCCCGTCAAGGACCATGCTGTCTAGAACTGCATGCATGCAGATGCAGATGAGTCGCGGGAATGTCATGAGCATCGCTGCAAGTGACGGATCTCGTATACCAACCACTGTGACCGTGCTGCGAGGATCATTGTATGCACTGTAATCGAACATTTCAACTCCTACGAGCATTGTCCTGTCCAACTTGACCTTGTTGAAGAGTTCCAGGGGATCTCACCGCTTTTACGTCATAATCGCGATTTTGTCCTTCTGCATATTTATTTTACTAAATCCGCGTCTGCGTCTGAATATTGCGTCCGACAATCCCATACTCCCTCCAAGTTTCCCATAATTGATACCCGCACGTCGCGATATGCGTGGCACGACCTTGGCGTCTTATCATCCGAGTCGGAGATTGACGCCCGCCAGCACCATTTCTCCACGTCTCCGCGCGCTTCCTCCTCCTCCTCCTATTCCTCCTCCTCCTCCGCACTACCGGCCAACGAGATGCGCGTGCTGTGGGCCCTCGTGGCCGCCGCGACCAGCTGGCCGCTGGCGCATGCGCAGCGCCTTCACCCGTCCGCTCTGTCCACCGCGCCGCCTCTGGAAGCTCGAGCGCGTGTGCTGGCAGAAGCGGAAGGCGTCGCGGCGACTGGACGCCAAGAGGGTGGAGATGAAGACACGGACGACGAGGTGACGGACCTGCCAGGGCTGGACCCGACCGCCAAGGTTGCGCAGCACGCGGGGCGCGTCGCGCTGGACGACGGCGCCAAGAACCAGCTCTTCTACTGGCACTTCCCGGCCGCCAGCGACCCGGACGCTGCACCGCTCGTCATCTGGTAGCGTTGCTCTGCCTCGGAGCTGCTCTCGCGCGTGTACTCACGCTCTTGTACTACGTGCTCTAGGCTCAACGGCGGCCCAGGGTGCTCGAGTATGCAGGGTCTCTTCCTGTGCGTCCGAGCGCGACTCTCTCCTGTGTATCGCCTACTTCATTCACTAACGACCCGATGCTTGTGCTCCACAGCGGCATCTCACCGTTCAAGCTGCTGGACGACACGACCGTGGGGATCAACGACTTCAGCTGGCATCACTCGGCCAACCTGCTCTTCCTGGACCAGCCCGTGGGCACGGGCATGTCCTCCACGCGCGGCAACGACGTGCGGACGGACGAGGAAGCAGTCTCGAGCGACTTCTACCAGTTCCTGCAGAAGTTCCTGCGTCTGCACAGCGAGTACATTGAGGAGGTACCGGCTGGGGATGAGGAGGCGGCCACGCGAAAGCGCTCACGTCCGCTCTTCATCTTCGGCGAGTCGCATGCAGGGCGGTACATTCCCAACTTCTCGAGCTTCATTATCGAGCAGAACAGCAAGATCCAAGGCGATGACGTCGAGATCAGGCTCGAGGGGGTCGCGATCGGCAACGGATGGGTGCACCCGCGCATCCAGTACGACTACAGCGACTTTGCACACGGGCTCGGACTGCTGACGTTCGGCCAGGTGCGGTCTCTCAAGACGGTCTTCTCCGAGTGCACGGACGAGCTGGACGCCGACAACTTCTTCTCGCAGTCGTGCCTGGGCAACATGGACAGCATCATGGGCAGCATCAAGACGGGCAAGGGTGGCAAGAGCCTCAACTACTACGACGTGCGCCAGTACGTGCGCAGCGTGAGCTCGTACCCGGACGCACAGGATGCCATCATCTCGTTCCTGAACCAGGCCAGCGTGCGCGAGGCCCTGCACGCCAACACGGAACACGGCTTCCGCTTCGACGTGTGCAGCAATGACGTATACCGCGGCTTGGCCAAGTTTGACGGCGTGAGCACGCTGGAAAAGGTCCAGGGGCTGCTGCGCGGCGGGCTGCGCATGCTCTTCTACAATGGTCAATGGGATATGATGTGCAACCACTACAACACGGAGAAGCTGCTGCTGCACCTTGACTGGGACGGCGCAGCCGCGTACCAGGACGCGGACAAGTACACGTGGACGGTCGAGGGACTGAAGGAACCCGCGGGGTTCGCGCAGCAAGGCGGCAACCTCACGTACTTGGTCGTCACTGGCGCCGGACACATGGTACCCATGGACGTTCCCCAGGCTGCTGCGGACATGGCGCGGCGGTTCATCCAGAACCTGAACTTCGACGACAAGGCGCAGACCGTCGAGAACACCAAGATGAACGCGACGGATCTGGAGCCGGCGCACTGCTCAATTCCAGAGACGCCAGCGGCGACGGTGAGCTCGACGGTGAGCTCGACGGTGGACACGCCCTCGACCGACTCGTCGGCTACATCCACATCGTTAGCCTCCACTGCCGCCTCTCCATCGTTAGGTGCGGCCTGGCTGTGGATCGTGGCGCTGGTCGCAGTCATCAGCAGCGCATTGGCGGTCGCAGTCACCATCATGTGCGTGCGCGGCAGGCAGGGTCACTCGATGGTGATGCAGGAGTCGGACGAGGAGGGCGAGATCCCCATGGCCTCGCCGCTCGGCGAGCCCGCCTCGTTCGCCGTGACGGAGCAGCGGGCGGAAGAAGACGAGGACGACGAGGAGGGCAGCGCTCTCACAAGGCTGTCGGACGTGGATCTCGAGTCCGCGACGCGCTCGCCGCCGGCTAAAGTGGGCACGCAGGTCGACCTGTAGCTCTTCAACTTCATACTGAGCCCAAGTCACCGGCTGTTGCAGCACAACGAAGCGGTCATATTGGCTGAAAATAGAATGTAATCGGTATTTTATCCAATCAAACGCGATTACTAGCCTGGGAAGATCTCGAGGAGCCCATGGATGCTGCTTGTGTGGTGGTCACGCCGCCACGGCCTCGCGCACCGCCTTGTTGGCCTGGACGAGCGGGTCGACGGCCGAGAACCAGTCCTGGAAGTCCCAGGACGAGTCCGCGAGCTCGAAGGGCACGCCGTTGAGCGTGTACATGGGCGTGCCCGACACTCCGCGCGTGCACGCGTAGTCCCAAGCGGCGCGCGCGCTGAAGTCGGCCTCCGTGCCGCCGTAGCCAGGAACAAGTGCGTCCCACTGCTCCGTCGTCAGCTCCGGGAACGTATCCTGGGCTAGCTCGCGCAGCTTGTGTGCCACCTCGATTGCCGTCAGGTCGCTTGCCGCCTTGTTCCAGAACCTGGAGGCACGGTGGTGAGTGGAATGGAGTCTATCGATGCGGATGCAGACGACAGGCGCACCGTTCCTGGTGCTCGTACACAACCTCGACCCACGGCGTGAACTTGTCGTCACCAAGGAGGGACGTGACAGCGAACACCGACTCGGCCGCCGTGAACGCGTGCTGGTGGTATGGCAGCGGGAACAGCACGAGCGCGACGCGCAGGTCCTGCGGGTCATAGTAGCTCGCGAGCTGCTTCACGCCCGGGTATGCCGCCTTACTGAATGGACACAGCTGTCGGCCACCATAGCAGTTAGCACCCAGCCACACAGCTTGATTCACACGACGAGCGCGCGCACGTACCAAGTCGACGTACGCCTCGATCTGCACGCCCGCCGAGGCGGCGCCGCTGCCCAGCGTGAAGCCCGGCGGCCGCTTGGGGATGCGCACCGGCGCCGCCGCCGAGAGCAGGAGCAGCGCGCACACAGCCGCCAGCTTGAGCGACGTCATCGCCATCGTCCCGACCGCCTAGAACCCTCAGCTCGAGGATCTTTGCGCTTGTCAGTCCCTCGAGAAGCTTCGGAAGTGATGGCCATCTCCTTCGCCACAATCGCGTCACAACTTGAAGCGCGCGAGATTGGGTACCGTTCTGTCCATTATCAGCCAATCGTCGCCACTCACGACAATCTTTCAGCCAATCACCTACTCGTATTCGCCATTTTCTCGCTCATTGAGAGCTCCCCGCCACCAAAGATCCACACATCACGACTTGCGCCGAAGGACGGAGAAGGATGAAGACGACGACCCGCCGCGCGCTCCTGGCGTGGCTCCTAGCGGTTTGCGCGCTTGCTGCGGCGGTTTGCGCGCAGCTGCCGATCCCGGGCAAGCCGCCGGGCTTCACGGTCGGCCACGGCGCGGCGGACGCCGGCGTACAGATCGAGTCGTACATCGACCTGCTGTGCCCGGACAGCAAGGCGGCGTACCCGGCGCTGCAGAAGCTGGCGGCGCACTACGAGCCGCACGAGCTGCGCGTGACGCTCGTGCTGTTCCCGCTGCCGTACCACCAGCACGCGTTCACGGCGGCCGAGGCGGCGTTCACGCTCACGGCGGCGCTGGGCGACGGCGCGTTCCTCCCGTGGCTCGAGACGGTGTACGCCAACCAGGACCTGTTCTGGAACAAGGCGACGAAGGACCTGTCGCCGGTCCAGGTGGCCGACAAGCTGCGTCAGCTCGCCAAGCAGACGTTCCCGAAGCTCACGGACGAGCAGTGGGACAAGGGCGTCACGGGCTACGGCGGCACGGACGCGGACGCACTCACGCGCGTCTCGTGGAAGTACGCGTGCACGCGCGGCGCGTCCGGCACACCGCTGTACCGGCTGAACGGCGTGCCGTTCGACGCCGACGCGGACTGGAGCTTCGCGGACTGGTTCAAGGTCGTCGACCCGCTCGTGGAGGCCAACAAGCCGCCGAAGGAGGAGCAGCTGGCGCTGTCGGTGGCCGGCGCGCCGCCCGACCGCAAGGTGACGCTGCTGCCGTCGGCCCGCGACTGGGAGGCGCTCGCCAGCGTGTGCGCGGACGTGACGGCGCTGTACGGCGGCGAGGAGCAGGACTGGGCCCGCCCGTGCGAGTTCGTGCCCGGCCGCGCCATGTGCTGCCACCGCCACGAGGCCTGCGTCCTGCGCACCGGGTGCGTCGCGCTCGAGTGATTGAGGAGCAGAGGCCATGGACGTGTCGCTCGCCGGGTATCCACAGACCCATGCGTCAGGACTCGCGTAACACATCTCATGAGTGTATCATGCGGCATCAGCGCTGATACTGTTTGTGTACTGGTTTTACATCAGCTATGACCTTCCAAATTCAATACATTCATGACACACGGAATGGAATCCAAAACGATCCCACCTCTGATATAACGTAGACTGTCTAATCCCTTACTTGATGTTGAGCGTTGGCGTCACGCGCCACGTCAACCCCCCGAAACGCCCCGCAGGTCGCACTCAGCGACGGCCATGGAGATCGCCATGCATGCGGCCGCGGGCGCCGCGACGGCGACGGGCGGCCTGGCGCTGGCGCAGTCGCTGCTGGCGCGGCGGCTCAAGGCACCCAGCTCGCTGGCCGTCGCGCTCGGCGGCTTTGTGGGCTCCTTCCGGCTGCTCGAGGCGCTCGGCCGCACTGGTGCCGTCCCGAGCGTCTCGCCCTCGCACGCGGCAGCGGTGGCGGCCGGCGTTGGGCTCTTCCTGCTGGATGGTGACCGACGACCTGTGTTCGTGTCCTTCGCGGCTGTCGAGGCCGCCGTCAAGCTCGCGCAAGAGCATGCGCCGTCGCTCGCCGACGTCCCCGGCATCCGTACGTTGCTGCCGTCGCATGCTGGTGATGGCATGCTGGTGATGGAGATTCCCTAACGCTGGCGACATCCGTTCATGTGTGTGTGTGGTGGAGCAGACCTGCCGCTGGGGTCGCTGGCCACGGGCCCGCTCATTTACTGGTGGGTCTTCCGGCCAGAGCTCATCCAGAAGTCGCAGCTCGCGTCGCTGGACCAGTTCTGCGCGCTCTCGCCGCGCGTGCTGCAGCGCATGCGCGCCGAGATCCCGTCGGACGCACTGGTCTCGCGCTGCGACGTGTTCCACCGCGGCGAGCACTGCGCTCAGTTCCACGCGCGCTACTTGTCCGAGAGCATGCGCTTCGCCGCGAGGCTGTACGTGCCCATCTACGCGCTCTCGGTGCTCGCCCCCAAGTTCAAGCAGTGGCTGCGCGGGCCGCGGCCGCCGCTCGCGCCGCTCGCCAAGCAGTACCTGCGCACGTGCCTGTGTCTGACGATGCTGTACCAAGTGCCGCTGGGCTTTTCGTGCGCGTCGCCCAGCGCCAACCACGGCGCGACCGTCATGCTCGCCGGCGCGCTGACCACGCTGGCGCTGGTGGCCGAGCACGAGAAGCGCCGCGCGAGTGTCATGAAGGCCATCGGCGCGTACACGGCCTGCGCGGCTGGCGCGCGGCTGCGGGAGCTGGTCGGCGCGTCCCCTCCGGTCGCGACGGCGGCGCAGTTCGTGCTCTTCTCGGCGGCGCTCGCCACGCTCTTCGACTCGGACGCGCCGCCCTCGTCGCGCGTCATGCGGTGGCTGTACGGGCGCGACATAGAGGCGGACGCCGGCGGCGCCAGTGGGACGCGCGAGCACGCGGTTGAGGATGTGTAGCGGGAGCGCGGTGACCGCCCGCCGGCCGCCTTCAACATGAGCAACCTTGCGGCTGGACGAGCGCACGTCGGACCATTCACGGCGGCGGCCGCACGAGTCACGACTGCGACACGATGAGCGACGGCGTCTGCGCCGAGCAGTCGACGAGGCGCTGCGGATATAGAGCGGCGGGTCATGGTGCATGGAGGTGGGCGTGGCGGAGGCTGACGGCATGATCATGCCGGGCATGATCTCTACCGAGACGAAGGGTGCCGTGCACCTGTGGTCACCGTTTCATCGTTGAATCATTTTTCCTCGGTCATGTATTTCCGCAGGGCACATGATTTACTCAACGCGGACAATCATCCTTCGAGAGCGCATGGGTTTGTGTAGAATTCGCAAATAAGGAGGTGGATTCGCGCCACGCTCCACACTTGCTCGGTGTGTCGACGGCTGACAGAGATGCGAAACGGCAGGGTCCACTTCATATTCGTTTTGGAAGTTTATAAGAGAGTGTGTGCGTCGAAGCTGACAGGCCTCCCCGTGGCCAGCGCCGGACTGGCGACGGTGGAACGCGGCGTCAGCGCATCGAAGCATTAGGCCGGTGTGCGCGAGGGTCGATGCGGTGGGTGCGAAGTGTAACCGTGTTATCCAGGCACGCTCGTATTGTCTTCGCGAGGAACAGGTGGCGCCGGTCGAACAGCATCGAGCGACCAATGCTCGTGTCGAGCTGCCGGTCAAGGTTCTCACTCTGACGAGTGGCCAGAATAAGCTGGGGTGGGGTATATGTTGTTGGAGGCATTAGGTGTCCGTCCTTTCGCGACTGGTCGACATCCACCTCGTAAAGACATGCCGCCACGTTTGCAACACCTCGTCTGACTTCTCCTGTCTCGATTTGAGTATGTCTGTGTTTAAAACAGCCCGCGCATTCTCTGTGAGGAAACCGTGCAGAGATGACGCATCCCCCTGTCGGTGCGCCGCGAGAAAGGCCGGCTTGCTGTCCCTTGCTGGTTGCAATAGAGTGACTGGCCCATCCGCATCGGTCGGTAACTTACCAACGCGCCGTCCCCGCCGTCCGCAGGTCAGTCGCCGATCGAGTCGCCCGCGCGCATTTGCACCTGCATCTGCAGTTGCCCTCCGCTCCGCTCCGCCTGTCCGCCCGCCATGGACGACGTCCGCGCCGCGCTCGACAAGGTCGCGGGCCGGCCGAAGCTCAAGCCCGAGCCGCCGGCCGCGTCGCCGGCGTCTCCGGCGGACCCGGCGTCCCCCGCGGGGTCCGTTCCGGACTGCCACGCCTCGGGCCGCGTCGGGCCGGACCAGTACGAGCGCCTGCTCTGGGGGACCGACCACATGCGCTCGGGGACGCTCGACTACGTGCGAGCGCACGCCAACCGCATGGTGCGCCGCGTGGACGCCGAGGACGCGCGCGCGCTGTACGCCCCGCAGCGCCATGTGCAGGACGTGCACGTGTTCAAGCGCGTGGCGTCCGCAGGCTCGGGGGCGTCCCCAGGGACGGGCGCGGGCCCCGGGTCGGCGCGCTTCTCGCCCGCCTCGTCCTTCTCGTCGTCCTTCTCGTCCGCGCGGGTGCGCGCGCCGTCCAGCAGCGTCGACGCGCTCGAGGCCCGCGAGGAGGAGGAGCAGCGACTGCCCGGCCAGTTCGAGTTCCGCGCGGCTACGCGTGTGCCCGGCGCGCTCGAGACCGTCATGGCTGCGCTGGCGCCCGAGACGCCGCGCGACGCCTACTGGCTGGCCGCCAACACGCAGCGCAATCTGCGCTTTACGGCGCTCACGCACGCCGCGCGCGTCGCCGGCCCGCAGTCGCCGCCGGCCGCCGTTCAGGACCCGGCGGCGGCCGCCCACGACCCGGCAGCGGGGTCTCCCTTCCCGCGCTGGTCGCTGCAGTACCTCATGACCAAGTTCATCAAGCACTCGCGCACCATGGACGTGGCCTTCAGCGAGTTCGCGGCCATGGACCCGCCGCCGACGGCCGCCCCGCCGAGCAACAAGCCGCCGCGCCGCAGGAGAGGCTTCGTCTACCGCCGGTCCGTGGACGACCGCGCGCTGGGAGACGCGGCGCTGCAGCGCAAGCTCGCGGCCGTCGCCGCCGTCGGCACGGACGCGTCCGTGGCCGCGCGCGCGCACGAGCGCGTGGACCGCTTCTTCCTGCAGGACTGGCTGCTGGACGTGCGCGAGGCCGACGAGGCTGGCTCGTGCAAGATCGTGCTCACGGCGCGCGCGCTCTTCCGCGCCGACGACGAGCTGCTGCGCCGCTCCATGCGGCTCGAGTTCCGCGAGTTCTCGACCAACTTCCTGCTGGCGGCGCGTAAGCTGCTGGTGGCGCAGTGGGCCGAGCTCACGGCTGCACGCGGACCGGCGGGCCTGCCGAGCGCCCCCAAGACCTGCGCCGTGTGCTCCAGCGCCTTCTCGCTGCTACGCAAGCGCCACGCGTGCAAGTCGTGCGCCGCTTGCGTCTGCAGCAAGTGCCTGGCGCCTAAGCTGCCGCACGTCGTCGGCTCCGTCTCCAGCGCCGGGCTGCTCGGCGAAGGCACCGGCGGCCCCGCGGCCTCAGCCAACGCGCGCAAGCAGCGCGAGTGTGTGCTGTGCGCGCACTTCGGGCCCGACCCGGACTCGAGAGCCGCGCGCGCGTCCCAGTCGCAGCGCTCCACCGTGAGCTTGGGTGTGCGCCGCGCCTTCGACGCCGCCGTGAGCCTGTCGGTCACGTCCGCGCCGGCGTCGGACGACGAGGACGAGGACGGCGACGGGGGCGACGCGGCCGCACCCGCGCTCTTCTCGTCCAGCTTCGTCGGCGCGTCCTCTCGCGGCGGGACTGTACTGCTGGACGAACCAGGCCACGGCACGCCCTCGACCGCGTCGACTGCGTCTTCCTCCGTGTCTCCGCCGCCGCGGAGGCAGCAGAAGTTCCGCACGGACTCGAGCGACTCGACGAGCAGTGCGCGCAGCGCCCCGGGCGTCGTGCTCATCTCGGAGATCGAGACGCTGTCGCTCACGGGCGGCTTCCGTCGCATCCCGAGCAGCGGCGCGTCCTCCAACGGCTCGTTCGGCTCCAGTGTGGGGCCCCGTGCTCGCTCCAACTCGCGGCTCAAGCGTCCAGACCGCGCCGTGTCCGAGGACAACGTGCTCGCGTCGCTGGGGACGCCGGCCAAGGCTGCATGGCAGCCGCAGAGACCAGTGGCACCCAAGGAAGAGGACGATGACGACGACGAGGAGGAGGAAGTGGCGGCCTACTCGGAGGACGATCTGGCCAACTTCACGCTCGAGCTGGCGCCGTAGGCGAGCAGGCAGCAGGTATTCATAGGCAATAGCAGACGCCTCCACAGGCGTACAAGTGGTAAGGGAGGCCGCCCCCCGGGTCAATAGCAGCGACGCAGACGGTCAAGCAGCCAGCCACCAGTCTTGCGTCGTCACCGTGGTCATCACGTCGGGGTGAGCGTTGGAGCGGTCGCAGGGGGCAGAAATAGCCCGGCGGCCGCCGCTATTCTCTCCTCGAGCCTCGGGTCAACCGTCCAGCCGACTGACCGACCGACCGGCAAGACACACAAGCGCAGCGAGCGGTTGGGAGACGCTCGGGTGACATGGAGTTTCAGGCCGCGAGGCACCAGCGCATGAAGGACGAGCACGCGCGGCCGCACGCGGCGCTGGACGTGGACGCGCTGGCGGACGCGCTGCACATGGGGACGGACGCGCTGCAGGAGCTCGAGGCGAGCGGCCAAGGCGGCGGCTGTGCGCTGCGGTTCATCGACGCGGACGTGGAGCGGCACTTCCAGCTCTCCCAAGAGCAGAATGGGTTCCCGACCGCGCGGTGGGGCGCGGCAACGTCAGTGCTGGCGCTCGTGGCGCTCCAGGCCGACTGCTGGACGCGGGAGCACTTCGTGAACAGCAACGCGCTCATGTTCGCGGTCGCAGGCTCGACTCTGGGGCTTAGCGTGGCGTGGAGCGTGCTGCTCACACGGTGGCGACGGCGTGGAGACCACGGCGGCAGACTCCAGCGCGTCCTTCTGCCGCTGGCTGCGTCCACCATACTACTGGCGCTCTCGACGCCGGCGTGTTTGTCACGAGACACCCGTGACACGAACGACAGCACCATGACGGCTGGCAGCTCGTCCTCTCCGCCTCTCGACAGCTCGACCGACCGAGAGCAGTTCCTCCCGCCGTCCGGTCTCTCAGACATGGCGCTCGTGCAGCTGACAACACTCACGCTGGCCGCGACCTCGTGGGGCATGCAGTTCCCGGTCTTCTGCGTAGCTGCGGTGGTCTCCGCGGTCGGCACCGCGTGCTGGTTCGCGGCCGCAGCGCCTGGCGGTGAGTGGCGCGTGCTGGCGCTGTTCCTGGCGGCCGTCGTGCTGCTCGGAGTCGCCGTCTACCAGCGCGAGCAGCAGGCGCGCGGCCAGTTCCTGCGGCTGCGGCGGCTGCTGCTCGAGATCGCCAAGCGCGGGCGGCAGATCGGCTCCCTCCAGCTACAGGTGAGCGCGCACGTGGACACGCTGGGCGTCGCGGGCGACCGGAGGAGACGCGACTCACTCGGCAGCGCGTCGACGCCGACCAGCAGCAGTCGGAGCAACAGCTTGGGCAGCCCGATGGCGGCCGTGCGGCCTCCTGCAGCGCTCGGCGAGAGCTGGATGGAGAACGTGCTGCGGACGCTGGTGACGCTCAAGCGTACGCTGGGCGAGCAGCGCGCGGGAGATGCCGTGCGGCAGCTCGAGTTCGTGATCGAGGCGCTCACGGGCGAGCACGACCTGTTCCTGGCTGACGGCGGCGTGCGCTTGCCGGTGTCTCCGAATCGGCGGCGGTCGCTCGGGTCCAGCTCGACGTCGCAGCTCGACAGCATCGACGCTGGCGGCTGGCTGTCGCTGCTGAGTGCGGACCCAAGGCGTCGCCGCGGCGGCGCGGACAAGACGAGCGCGAGCCCCAAGAGCGGCGCGCTGCAGCGCCAAGCGACCTTCCCGCCCGCGGCGGTCAGTGTCTCTTTGCGCCGCGCCGGCTCGGGCTTCCTCCAGTCCGTGCTCGTGCAGGTCGAGAGCTACCTGAGCGTCGACGCACCGAGTCCGAGACGAGTGAGCCCTCGACACGCGAGCCTGAGCGTCCGACAGGGTGAGTGGAGCGCTGCGGGGCTGCTCCGGCGTGCGGCGACCTCGGACGAGCTCGACCTCTTCGCTCTGGCCGATGCCTGTGCCTTCCCGCTGTCGGCGCTACTGCTCACGACGGTCGAGAGCCACAGCCTGTTCTTGCTGCTGCCGCTGCGTGTCGAGAGTACCGCCGCCTTCGCGCGCGAGATCGAGCGTCGCTACCGGCCCAAGAACCCGTACCACAACGCTCTGTACGTGCTTTCTCCGTCTCGTTGGCTCGCCTTGCGTTGCTCTCGCTCACGGTCTCACGTGGCTGTGGACAGGCATGCGGCGTCCGTGGTGTGGGACGTCAACTTCTTCCTTCGGCGGCTCGAGCGGCCAGCGCTGTCGGCCGTGCAGCTGCTCTCGGCGCTCCTTGCGGCGGCAGTCCACGACGTCAACCACCCAGGCGTCAACAACGCGTACCTGGTCGCCACGAACTCGCCGCTGGCCATCAAGTACTCGGACGACTCGGTGCTGGAGCGCATGCACCTGGCCGAGTGCTTCCAAGTGTGCGCGCAGGATGGTTGCGACGTCTTCGAGGCCCTCCCGCGCGACCAGAAGCGCCAGAGCAGGCAGCTCATCATCGCCATGGTGCTCGCGACCGACCTGAGCGGCCACGTGCAGCACGTCAACCGGCTCAAGAGCAAGTGCTACGCGCTGCAGGCTGCGGGCGAGCAGACCACCGCCGTGCCCGTGGATCTGGCGCTGACATCCATCATCATGATGGCGGACCTGGGCCACGCCTTCAAGAGCTTCGAGGCGCACCGCGCGTGGTCGCAGCGCGTGACGGACGAGTTCTTCTCGCAGGGCGACGCCGAGCGGCAGTTCCACTTGCCCGTGTCGCCGCTGTGCGACCGTCAGCGCGCCGCTGGCAAGTTCGAGAGCAGCCAGATCGGCTTTCTCGAGTTCGTCGTGCTGCCGCTCTACCTGGCCGTGCGCGACGTCGTCCCGCTGCGCCAGTTCGACCTCGTGCTCGCGCAGATCCGGCGCAACGCCGGCGAGTGGCAGCAGCGCGCCAGCATCCAGGACGAGGCAGCGAACGCGCCAGCCACCTGCACCGAGCTGCGAGAACCAGCGATGGTGTGACCCCTCGACGCGATTCAGAGCGAGGTTGAGACCGGAGTCTGGACGGCAACTTGTCGTTCACGTCGGTGACTTGCCAAGTCTGCGTGCACGAGGTTGGTCTGGCCGCACATGCCGCAGCTTGTGAGGCGATGGAGCACTCGCGCTTGTCGTGAACGGCCAAGCTTTCTTCAAGGACGTCACTTTGGCAGCGAGTGCACTTCACCTGGCGCTTCCGGCACTCTCTCATGGTGTGTCGTTCCATGTTGTCCAGCGGTACTCGGAGGCCACAG
>JAADYB010000805.1:0-12856 GCA_023338075.1 Phytopythium litorale | reverse complement strand
CAGGAAGGGCAGCGCGCTGACCATGCACAGCACCTCGCCGGCGACGCCCGACGGGTAGAGCACCATGAAGAGGTGGTAGCGCAGGAAGAAGAGCGGGGACGGCACGGCGTCGTACAGGTTGAGCGCGTAGAACGAGTAGCGAGGGGCCTCGACGAGCCCCCAGCTGAAGACCACGAGCGGGAAGCCGAGCTGGTAGCGCGAGTCTGGGCACAGCACGTTGATGCCCCACACGAGCCACAGGCGCGAGCTCACCGTCCCAATGCACAGCACGACACGCCGGTTAGCGAGCGATGCCCCACCGCCCCCACGAGACCCCTCAAGGCGACAGACGCACCCTGCATGAGCGTGGAGCCCAGCGGCGAGCGCGCGAAGCCCACGGCGGCGTACACGATCTCCATGACGGCGAGCGTCTGCACCACCTGCAGCGGCAGCGCCACGGCGTCCCACACGGCGCGCGCGATGGCGCCCCAGTCCGCCTCGCCGGCCTCGCGCCGCGCCAGCACGGTCGTCGCCGACAGGTACAGGGCATAGGCCTACCCGACGCCCGACAGCGCGTTGAACGCCAGCAAGTACAGGTTCAGCAGCGCGTTCTTGGCCGTGCTGCTCCTCAAGTTCTTGTTGCCGTAGTTCTTGTTGCCGCAGCTGCTGCTGGAGATGTTGCTGGCGCAGGACCAGGACCTGCGCCAGCAACATCTCCAGCAGCAGCTGCGGCAACAAGAACTACGGCAACTAGAACTTGAGGAGCTGCGTCGGCGCCAAGAGCTGGAAGAGCAGGCCCGACAGCAAGAGCTGCAGCACGAGCTCCTGCAGCACGAGCTTCAACTCCTCGAGAATGTGCAAAAAACTGAGCCCCTCTCATACTAGTATTCTAATGGGTTCAAGTATTCATTATCTGTGACCTATTCATCGGACCTTTACGCAAACTCACGGTTCGACTTCACCCTCCACACACACCGTGAAAATGCAGCAACACACACACACATCGAGAACGACCTGGACGGGTCGAGTGCGTCATGGACCGCGCGCCGCCTCCTCCGGCGCCTCCGCGGGCGTCCAGCCCCGGCAAGCCCACGCTCACGCCCACGCCCACGCCCGCGACCTCGAGCCCGAGTCGCTCTCCTGGCGCGCCGCCGCCGCCGCCGCCTCCTCCCCCGGGTTCGAGCAGCGGCGGAACGCCCGAGGCGTCGCCTCGGCAGTCGCCTCCGCGCGCGGCGGCGGGAGGCGCCGGGCCGCCGCCCCCGCCCGGCCCTCCGCCTCCCGGACCGCAGGTGAGCAGCATCAAGGTCTCGAGCGCCGGCGCCGGCGGCGCGACCCCGACGGCGGCGTCTCCGGTCTCTCCTAGCACGCCCGCGGCCGCGGCGAGTCCGAGTGCGGGACACATGACGCCGCACTCGAAGCTGCTGAACCACGTACCGCTGGACGCACCGGACGAGCTCGACCGCAAGTGGTACGCGCACTTCTACCACATGCAGAAGACGATCCAAGGCAAGGACGAGCAGGCGACGCTGGCCATTTTGAAGCAGGAGGGGCCGAGCGCCTCGACGCCGACGCCGCTGCCCTTCCAGCCGGACGTCGCGCTCCTCTACGCCATTGTGACGGAGCCCCCGCTCGCCAAGCAGTACCTCGGCTACCTGAAGGCGATCGCCGTGCTGGATAACTACAAGAACTGCATCGGATGGGTGCAGCGGCTCATCGAGCAAAAGTTCGTCAAGCTGCTCGTCTCGTGCCGCAGCCAGCTGCTGTGGTTAGTGCGGGAGCTAGTGCACATCAACGCGCCGGGGGTGGAGCGAGTCATCATGGGCTTGATGCGGTACCTCACCGGCGGCGACCCGAGCCGGACGACCGTGTGGCTGGCGTCGTCGATCATCCGCATCCTGATCGAGCACGAGGCGTGGCTGCTGTCCAGTTCGAGCCTCATCCCGTTCGTCTTCCACACCTTTGTGCGGATCTCGCTCGACCACACAGCCCCGCAGCACGCGGGCTTGCTCAAGCAGGAGGTCGAGTTGTGCACGACACTGTGGAACCGCAGGCAGGGAGACGTTGCCCAGCTCGGACGCGAAGTTGTGCGCATCCTGAATGACGCCAAGGATGTACGTACTGTGGACGATTGCCCTCATGTTCAGGAGGTTGAGTTGGATCTGACTTGCTTTGAATGTGTGCCCCAGGTGCTCGGCATGAACATGCTGTGGAAGCAGCTCCGGAATGTACGGGACGCTGACCCGGATGGAGAAAAAGACCCCGGGATCTTCTCCGTGGCGCAGCTCATGTCGACGACGACACCGCCCAAGTATCTGGCGTATCGGCTGAGCCCCAAGATGGAAGAGTACTTGATCTTTATGATGGTACGCCCCTCTACTGCTTGATGCTGTGAGTGCGCTTAAATTGACACGCGCTCCCTGTGGGTTTGACTTGCAGGAGCGAGTGCAAGTTGGCTCCGTCACGCGGTACCAGAAGTGGTTCTCGTCTCAGTTCCTGAGCGCTCCGGGCTCGGATTCACTCGTGCCCGACTTGGTGCGATACATCTGCGCCGTGTACCATCCCTCGAACCAGATCCTTGGATCCAAGGTGACGCCACGCTACCATCTCCTGGGGTGGCTTTATCTGTTGTGGTATGTTGATTATCCATCGCTGTCCACTTTGTCACGAGTTACTCACCACCGCATGCGTTTGCTTTGTTGGGTTGATGCAGCCACGGCAGTAAAACGCCAAGCGTGCTAGCGCGGGTTCAGCTCGCCATGTTCTTTGACTTTTTGTACTTCAAACCGACGGACAACATCATGAGCGTCGAGCCGGCAATCCTCCTCATGGTACGAGCTTCTCTTCTTCTAGTAGCTAGCAGCTGATTGAATCGACCGGCTGACTCGTTCCCTCCGTATCGGCAGGTCAAGTCGCTCAAAAGCCACCCCATGGTGACGCTTGCAATGATCCAGTTCCTCGTCTTCGCGGTTGAGAAGTTTGCAGCATCGCCCGTGAACAATCAGCTGAAGCAGAAGGGTGTGTCAACGGCATTCGCCTCGATTCTGAAGGTCGGAGTCGTCCCGTCAATCTCGTCTCTTCAATCGTTCCCGCTGCTCCAATCAAGCGCGCCGGAGCTAACGGTGGAGCTGCACCGGATCTTCCCAGAGCATTTCCCGAGTGCTGATGCCTCACAGACCTCGACGCAGACAAGCGGCCATATGAGCCCGGCAGCCTCTTCCGGGGCCACTGGAAGTCCAATCGGCTCGCCGGGCTTGTCCTCTCCCGTTCGCCACAGCCCTGTACGTCAAAGCCCCGGAAGAAGCAGCCCAGTCGGCGCGGGTAGTCCGCTGACTTCTCCGTTGCACTCACAAAGCCCAACACACTCCGACTCGAGTGTCGCGTCTGGCGCCACATCGTCGGACACGAACTCGCTGGGGACGCTGTCGTTCCTTCCGGGCAACCAACAGGCTGTGGAAGCTCCGGTGCCAGTTTCTGAGACTGGCATGAGTGATTCAGTGGACGTATCGATGATTTTCACGTCCAAACAGTCCGTCGAGGTACCAGGATCCGTGCTGGATCTCGGCAGCGACGACATCAAGCAGTTCCAGGAGATGATGCCCGAGCCGTGTTCCCGACCCACTGAGGGCTTCCTCGAGTGCCTAAACGACATTCTCATCTCGTGGATCCGTCACAAGAACGCTGTTGACATTGCGGCACCACTTGGTGCGTTCCTCCACGCTTCGTTGGACCGGATCATCATTTCCTCGCGCATCGGGGTCACCGACACGCCCAAGGCAACGAGCGCGGGCATTTTCGACTCGATGCTGGACCAAGTGCTGAGCGAACCGAAGGAACTGTTTGTGCCGTTCTTGAAGGCGATGATGGAGCGCGACGTCACCATCAGCTTCCGTCTGCTGACGTTTTGCTGCTGTTCACGGGGCGTGACGAAAGGACCCGAGTCTGCCCTTGCTCCGTATGCGGCGCTTGTCGAAGCTCTTGGCGGAAACATCGCGCAGTACGTGATGAAAGACTTGGCATTGAGCCAACAAGTCGATGACGCACGTGCCCATGCGTGTGCAGCACTTGGTAAATCGCTGCCGTCGGACTCTCCCAGCGATGAGATGGACGCTGTGAATGCCGTCGTGCTCGTGGTGGCACCGTACCTGTTCACACACATGGAGCACCCGACCCTATCGAAGCTGGCAGCGCGGAGTGAAGCGCTCGTGCAGCTTATACTCGGTCTGTCAACACCAGCAACCCTGCACGAGCTGTGCACTCGGGTCACGTTGCGAGACTTTGCGGTGTTCAGGGACCGGTTGGCGAACACCCTTCTCTCGTCACTGCAGTGGAGTTCGTGGGAACAGTACGGCCTCTGGGACCTTGTTGTCGCTGAAGTGCAGTCGAGCTACCGCTCCTCCGCTGCTGGCGAGGCTCAGTTCATGACTGCCGCGCGCAAGGTGCTGGCGTGCGTCAACCCGAAGGAGAACACGGAGACCATGATGGGTCTTCTGAAGTGTCTGACGCAGTTCCGCCCCGACGCGTCCATCCTGCACAGCCTCTGGAAGCTGTCGGACGCGTATGGGGACTTCCCGATCGCCGTGCTCGCGTGCTGGGTCGACAAGTTCGGTGACGCCGTTGCAAGCGACGTGAAGAGCACGCTCGACAAGGCCGGAGATGGTGCGTTGACGGACCCGCTGAGCGTCGCACTGCTCGGCAAGCTGGACCGCCTCCAGGCTCGTCGCCAGCTCCAGCACTCAGCTTCAGCAACGCCTAGTCGCAAGAGTCCACCCCGCGACCCGGACTTGGCGCTGTTGTGGGATAATGGCGTCCACGACACGCTCGACCGCGTCCTCAAGAGGGAAGACCGCGCGCGTGTCAAGGCCGACTGGCCGGCGCTTGCGGCCGCGCTCCTGCAGGACGAGGAGCCGCCCACGAAGAAGCAGCGGGTGCTAGGCGAGAGTTGATACCCGAGCCAATGAAGCAGCTCTGTGCATACCTCGAACGCTCGTGTGATGCAGAATTCAGCTCGAAACTTGACCCTGTTGAAGGTGTCTCGCACGACATATCGCTCTCGGTACTCGTATCCATTTCCACAGGGTGTAGAGTCCTCTAATAGAGTGGTTCGCAGTCGTCGAGGCTGAGGTGACGTGGGAACGACTTGGAAACAGATTGAGAAAGGCAGCGAAGGCGAAGAAGCGGTGCGGGTCAAGGCACGATGGGCATCGCGATCTCCAAGGTGTTCGCGGCGCTGTTCGGTAGCAAGGAGGTGCGCATCCTCATCCTCGGGCTCGACAACGCCGGCAAGACCACGATCCTATGTACGTCTCGCCGCTGTTGCGTCTCTCGCCGGTCGTTTAGGCGGCAAGGCAAGGCAGGCGGCCCGCTGCTTTCCCCTCGCTCGTGCGTCTTCTCTCGCCTGCGGCGGCGGCCGCGCGTCCCGGTGGGGGCGAGGGAGAGTAGCAGAGAGAGATAGAGAGAATGCGCGGGTCTCCGGCTGGGTGGGCCGGCCTGGAAGTCCGAGGAAGCAAGCCCGGACTGACGCGAGAGTGTGTCTTGTGGCGACACAGACCGGCTGCAGGCGGACGAGATCGAGCAAACCGTGCCGACGATCGGCTTCAACATGGAGACGCTGCAGTACAAGAATATAAAGTTCCAGGTGTGGGACCTGGGCGGCCAGACGAGCATCCGGCCGTACTGGCGGTGCTACTACCCCAACACGGACGCCATCATCTACGTCGTCGACTCGGCCGACATCGACCGACTCAACATCGCCAAGCAGGAGCTGCACGCCATGCTCGAGGTGCCGTGGATTACGCTAGATGGAAGCAGGTTGCACGTTTACGCCGTCGTCCTCACGCTCGGTGCGTCAACTCAGGAGGAGGAGCTCAAGGACTCGATCCTGCTCGTGTTCGCCAACAAGCAGGACCAGCGGGGTGCGCTCAACGCAGCGCAGGTGCGTGACTGGCGGGGACATATCTTGAACTGGAGCGATGTAGACCTGATCAACGTGACGCGTCGGGACGCTGGCGACAGATCTCGGAGGCGATGGGGCTGTCGGACATTCGCAACCGCCAGTGGTCCATCAAGGAGACGACAGCAACGCAGGGATCTGGTCTCTTCGAGGGCTTCGATTGGTACGCAGTCGCTGCTGGACTCTTCTCGACATGCTCATTCTGATCCACTGGATGTCCCTGCTCAGGATTGTAACGTGCATCAAGGGCGAGTAGGACAAGTGCTCGGCACAACAAAAACCACGAAAGAAGCTGAGCGATGGACCTGGACATAACAATGGGGCTTTCACCCGTTGATACACTACCGAGCAGTGCCGCGAGCCATCCTGTGGACGTTTGGACAGCTGATAGACGAGCGAGGACGCGCCAAGGCGGCGGCAGCAAGAGGCGGAATGAAAGACGGATGACCTAGCAGGTAGCGTTGCATGGCTAATGAACTGGCGGTGCATTTTGTTTTTATCTGAACCCGGAAGCTTCCAGAAGCTGCGCGCTCGACGCTTGGCGCGATTCATCACCGTGGGGACTCCCCGTTGCTGTCGCGCAGCCAGGCGAACGTGAACGTGTAGTCGTATCCTGCCCAAGAAAGCGGAGAGTGTCAGAGTACCCGCAATATCACCAGGCAACAAGAGAAAACAGTACGAGCGGCGCACCGAAGTGCACGAGCGACGACTGAGAGAAGTAGAAGACCCAGAAGAGCAGCTTGGTCTGGACGCCGTCGACCTGTCTCTGGAGCATGAAGGCCAGCTGCACGATCCCGGACATACCGAGCTGGCGCACGAGCACGATTTCGAGGGCCACGAGCGAGATGAACTCCATGAAGCCGTAGAAGAGGATGCCGCGGATCGTGCCGAACAGGTCGTCTTCTCCCTGCACCTGCGCGTAGTAGTTGCGATTGGGCATTTGAGCGACGAGCATCAGGAAAATGGCTGAAGAGGCAAGACGAACACCACATTCCATTCCAGTCATGAGCGAGATCTCAGACCGAGTGACAAGAACCAAATGGCAAGAGCAGAGAAGAGTGGCACTCACCGTAGATGAAGGGGATGATCACCTCGACGAAGCTGAGAAGAACCAGGAACTCGGTGAAGTACAGGAGTCGGCGAGTCGCGTCGATCAGCTGGCGCTCAAGACGAGAAGGATCCGTTGATAAGCTGCAGGAAGCGCCTGCGGCGTCTGCAAGGGACCCAGGCAAACGAGGGGTGATCTTCACGGCGGACACGATCGTGCTTCCGAGAGCCGATCCGGATCTAGTCGGAGCGGTGCGCCATGTGACAGCAGCCTGAGCCCCTGTGTTTTCTCCAGAGTTTGCTGCCGCTTCTCCATTGGAATTAGGAGCACCACGCTGCCGTTTCACCAAGAGACTGTTTGCCATGCCGAGCGCAGTCAGTGGCAGCTGGTGTTGCTGTGCGATAGCTGCTTGCTCGCTTCCTTGAGGCTCCTCGTCCGACGCCTGCTTCTTCTCCTTGACCCGTATTTCGACGAGGCGCTCGCGCATCCCGTTGATGCGCTTGATGAGGATGGAGAGGTTGTGCGTGGACACTGCAAGCTGAAGATAGTCGATCGTCATGAGTCCGGCCGTCGTGAGTCCCGTCGGCACGGTCTGCATGCAGTACGACACGAACAGCGAGCTGAAGACGTCAGCGTTGAGGATCACGGACTCGGTCTTCTCGTCGTGCAGACTGCCCAGCGCACGGCTGAGCCAATTGCGGACGAGCACTTTGAGCACCGGGAGCAAGAACGCGAATGGAAGCTGTCCGGACTCGGGGAGGGAAAGGAAGGCGAAGAAGTAGACCGGATAGATGGCGAGCAGCAGACACTGGCACGTCCAGACCTTGAGCCACGTCGTGATCTCCATCTTCCACTCGGCAGAGCTGCCCCGAGCTGTACCGGCCTGGATTCGGCGATACCAGTTGAAGAAGATGAAAGCGCACAGCATGACTACCCACGCGGCCGACGTGGTCACATTGGTGAAGGGCACAGGGAAGCCGATCACGACTGTGGCCAGCAGATACGCCGTCGCCGCCATGCCGCCGCCCACGACACCAGCGCGCGTGAAGAGCCAGAAGTCGCCCAAGTAGAGCGACGTGACGTAGTGGCGGCACTGGTTGATGCAAAGGCAGCTGAAGAACCACCAGGCCACGAACACGCGGAGGAAGAACCGCCAGTTGCGATCGGGCCCTTCTTCGGGTGGCGCAAGGCCCACGAGGTCGACGGTGATCGGCATGATGAGGCAGGGTACTGTTGTCCCGAAGAGGATGATGGCGGCCTGAGCCCGAGTCGTTCGTCCAGTGAAGGCGGCGAGTTCGCGGACCCGGGTGTCCGAGTAGCGTCCATGGAGCTCGACCTGGAAGATCTCGGCCACGTACGTCAGCTTCCGGAGGCCTGCATTTCCAAGCCGCAGCCTCGGAAGCTTCATGTTTGCTCTCGAGTGAAGCGCGTTGGTCACTTCCTGACGACGAGCCGAACTGTGAGCAGTGGTGATTGAGTTTTTGTCCTCCATGTGGAAGGTGGTGACGAAGCTGCGGATATTTTTGGATCGACGCCTTCGACGAAACGGACGTCGCGTCGGAGCCAACGCCAACGATCTCGACGTTGTCATTTGTCTCGGCACCCACGCGCTTGGGATCCCCCGAATCCTGCTTCAATTGAGCGATGTCGATCCCGCCACCATCCGCGGCTTCTGCGCCTTTGACTTCGTCCGATGCCGGGGGAACGATCTGGTTCGAGCCACCCGAGAAGTGGCCGACGGCGCACTGCCACGTGCTCTACTGCATCAGTCGCTACGCACAGCAGGCGGCCAACGCGCAGACGCCCGAGACGTGGATCCGCCAGGTGGCGCTGCTTGTGCTGCTGTATGAGGGTATCCAAGCCGGCGTGCTACAGTTCGACTACGCGCCTACACTAGTCTGGGTTTCCCACGAGCGCCATGTCGAGCGTCGCTGGCTCCGCATCTCGCAAGAGGCTCGCTCCGTCATCGATGACCTGTGGGAGGCGCGCCTCGTGAACGGCATCAAACTCTCGTCGACAGACTACCAGCCCGTGACAGCGTATCAGGTATCGCTGCGTGGCCTCGCGATCGTGGAGCAGATCCCGCAGCACATCAAGGAAGAGACCGACCGGTTCATCATGGCTCCCCCGGCGACCGCACTGCCGCCAGCCACACTAACTCCAACCAAGACGGCGCCAAGGTCGTCCCATGCTGCGATCACGCGCATGTCGGTCGACAGCAACGGGCAATCGCTGCCTAGACTCCCGTCGACATCGCCGTCATTGCTGCGAGTGCGCTACGATGGTAGCAACTTCCTGCTCATGGCGCGCGAGGACACGCTGGAGGAAGCATACGTGAAAACGAGCGATATCACTCAAGAAGAGGACGTGTCATACGTCTCGTCGCCCTTCATCCCGTCGTGCTTGCGCTCCAACACGAGTCACCGCGTGGACCCGACGTGTAACACGCTGCGCGCGACCGAGTCTGCGCGAGGGTCCAACATGATGGCCAAGGCAGCACGCCAGTCGCTCGTGCTCTCTCAAGTCCACGCGCTCGTCGGCGAGTGGATGCCCTTCGGTGCCAACCAGATCTCGGCACTGAACGAGCGGCTTGGAGCCATGGAGCGGTGCCAGGGCGGCTTGTTCAGCTCGGAGATCGACACGAAGCCGACTGAGACGCACTTCAAGGTGCCGAAAGGGCTGACGCAGGTCAAAATCCTCGACTTCGACCGGATCCGGTTCATCAACTTCGAGGCCGAGATCGACTTCTCGGAGGCCTCGGGGGTCATCCAGGTTGAGAACTTTGGCATGCACCTCCATGTGAGCGGCTCGCTGCTCTACGGCGTCAAGATCGACGCCATCCAGAACCACATGGAGCGGTCCATCCCGCTCGATCTACTCGCCCGACTGCTTGTCGACATCCATCAGGACTCGTCCAAGGTGATTCAGGACCTGTTGTCGCGGTACCAGATGAGCGTGCTTGACATGCTCTTTATGGACAAGGCGTCACAGCGCAACAAGTACAACCTGATCCTGTCGCGCGGCATCTCTCCCAAGCTGCCGGCGTGCAAGTACCTGGACAAGGGTGACCGCGAGAACGAGCTCAAGCAGGTCCTGGGCGAGATCTACGCGTGCTACGACATTTCGCGCGACGACGTGCTGTTCCTTGGACGCGAAGGCTGCCTCGTGAGCGGCCCGAGCGCCGAGAAGCACGAGGCGCTGCTCGCCACCTTCATGGGGCTCAACAGCCGAGAGATCTTCATCCGGAACTTCTTCGTGCGCACGTTTGTACTCGACGACACGCTCGCTACGCTCCGCAAGAAACTCGCCTGGCTGGATGCGGCGGGTAAGTCCGGCGGCAGCAGCAGCAACAACGACGACGGGAATACACCCCCAAGGCGGCTGCACGCGCCAGCCTTCGCCGAGATCAAGCAGACGCTTAGCGACGCGGCGAGGCACATGATCCTTCTGATCGAGTGCCTGCAGTATCTGCTCGAGTCGGTCGAGGATCTGGAGCTCCCACCTATCCCGCTGGACCTCGCGGGAACGCGTATCTTCAAGGCGCTCGGACTGCTCGAGCGCAAGAACAATGTCATCGTGCGTTGCCAAGACTCGATCAAGTTTGTCGAGCGGCTGCGCACGCAGTTGGACGTGCTCGTGGCCAAGTTTGAGGTGCTATCGAAAGAGCAGCTCGCGGTTGTCGCCAAGGAACTGAACGCCAATGTGAAGCTCATCGTCAAGGGCATGGCCGACCGGCACCGCGCGCGTGGCGACTTGGACGTCATCCGCGCCATCTTCGCCGGGCAGTTGGCGTTCGACATCGTCGACCGGCTCAGCGGCGGGTCGGCCACCAACCTGCCCAACTCGGAGTGGTTCGTCGAGTGGGTCCGCGAGCCGTTGATTGACGCTGTCCCTGGACTCTTCCTGGCGCTCAACCTACTCTGGTTCTACGTCTTCTGGCGTGTTGTCGACTGGTGGCGCGCGCGGCAGGTCGCGAGCGAAGAAGCCATGATCGTGATCCGCGCGCACGTCGACAAGCGCATCCATATCAGCAACCTGCGCGCCATGATGTGTCGCCGCGACCTACACGCCGCGATCTTCGAGTACGACAAGCACTGCCCGGAGCTGCAGGTGTACGCGTGGAACGAGCGCGGCTTCCCGTCCGCCGACTCGACGACCCGCATGCGCCTCGTGGTGGACGAGCAGCAAAAGGTGCTGCGCGACGTGCGGCTGCACATTTTTTGCGCGCTGGACGAGGCCGCGCCGATCAAGACAAGAGGCAGCAATCGTGGATCCCTCTTGAGCAGCTTCACGTCCATGGCGTCTTCGCGGCGGCTTCATCCGATGCCATCCGTAACGGAGCCGCTCATGGCCGAGAACACGGTGCTTGAGAAGTTTTCGGCGCTGCTGCGCACTGAAGGCGTGTACCACGACCGCCGCGCGCCTCTAGTGCGGCTCGGCAGCCACGTCAACCTGCTTGCGGCCGCCAGCAGCGCGCACGTGTCGGGTATGATGGGCTCCTCGCAGCGTCGGCGCAGTGCCGTGGTCGTGGAGCGAGCGACGAACAAGTGACTCAACCGGAGATGCAATGACACGAACGAAGCTGAGGGGGAAATGGAGTTGATGATCACGCATCCGAGTGTCTGGGCCACGCTCTGGTCGATCGATCGACTTCGCGCTCACCGCTGATCGGGGCTGTTGCCACTAGGTGTCGCCTTGGAGCCACGCAAACTTGAACGTGTAGTCGTACCCTGCGCAGACGATCAAGAGCGATATGTCACAAGGGAACCAAGAGGGCGGACGCTCACTCGGGCGACGCACCGTAGTGCTCGAGCGTCGTGTGCGCGGCGTAGAGCACCCAGAAGACGAACTTGATCTGCACACCATCCCACTGCTTCGAGAGCATGAAGGCGAGCTGCGAGGCCGCCGAGTACCGCAGCTTCTTCGCCAGCAACCAAGCGAGCGCAGCTAGCGATACAAGCTCGAGTAGTCCGTAGATGAAGACGATGAGGGCCATGCGGTGCAGCTTGGACTCGTCGAGCGCGGCAAGCGCCGGGTAGAAGCTGCGGTTCGGCGAGTTGTACGTGGCCAAGAGCGAGACCGCTGTCATCGACGCAATAGGTGTGAGATCAGGACCAAGGCGGAGACAGATAGAGGATGCCTACGCACAGTAAACGATAGGGATGACGACCTCGACATAGTTGAGCAGCAGCAAGAATTCGGTGAGGAAGAGCAGCCGCCCCACCGCCTCGACGAACTGGTGCTCCAAAGGCGGAAATGCTATCAGCATTGTCCCAATCGATGATTCCTTGGCTCGCGTTCGCTGCTCATGCGCCGCCACTTGGTCGCCAAATGGGCCCAATGCACCTCCTGGAGCTATCTTGCGGAGCGAATGACCTATCGAAGACACAGGACCATATACCACGTTGTCTGCTTGGGTGGAGACATTGGGGACGACGCCACGGCGACTCTCGGACGTCTCTCGGAACGTCTTCTTTTGCACGAGGATGCTGGACGAACCAGTGCGATGCGCGATGATGGCGTCCGCCTGGGCTAACACATTCGGCATCGAGCTCAAGTCGAGGCTCGGCGGGATCGCCTGCGTGTCTGGTGCCTTGTCGATTGCTGGTTCACGGATACTGACGCTGCTCTTGCGCACTGACGAGGCCTTCGAGGAGGCTTCAATCTGGGCTCGCAAGCCATCGATCCGCCCGAGGTAGCGATGAATGTCGCGGATGGCCACGAAGATCTGGGCGAAATCGATCACCATCAGCCCGGCGATCGCCCACGTCGACGGCGTGTTCTGCATGCAATAGGCGACGAACAGAGCGCTGAAGATGTCGGCGTTGAGCAGCACGTGCTCGCTCATCTCGTCCTTGAGATGTTCGAGCGCGCGGCTT